>CM074510.1:14888084-15179942 GCA_037389245.1 Oryzias sinensis
ATACCGTAAATTCCGGACTACAAAGCGCTCCCTATTACAAGCCGCACTCGCCCATTTCCACCTGTTCAACTACTTTTAAACATACATAAGCCGCGTCGTAATAAAAGCCGCATGCATGAAGTACCAGACTTCTCACATCCTGACTCCCAGCATAGGTGAAGTTCAATCCCACACTGTGGGAGGAGTCAGCTTTGCCTCAGGCTCATGCAGGCGAATGCGACCACATCTGACAAACAGCGTGGGACTCTATTCTGTTCACAAGTTCCTCAGTTACGGTTTATTTATTTATTTAGATTTTTTTTAGTTTTTTTACTTATTGACAATCTAGGTATCACACATAAAATTACAAACAGTAACCACATAATCAACATTACATCCCTCAGTTATGATGAGGAAATTTACATCCACGATCCCCCATTTCCCATGAGTCTTAGGGGCTAAAGGCGGGGCCAACACCCGGCTCGTCACACTGTTGTACGTGTTTAAGAATGAGCAAGTAGCAGCAGTGGATGGAGGGGTGAAAAGGAACAGCTCTCCTTCCGCTTGTGTCGCGGCAGCATTATGGTACTAACAGGGCTGGTTAAAAAAAAAAAAAGTAAAATAAAGCAGCGGCGACTGAAAAGCGCGCACCTCAGCGCGATACCAGCGCCTCAGCGCGGCGCGTGCGTCAGAAGTTCCGCGAACGCCTCTGAGCTCCGCGCTCGCGCCGCGCGCTCGCCTTCCTATCTTCTCCGACACCTCTGGCCAGGGCGGCTACAGGGAGGAGGAAATCGTGTCTGTGCAGAGCAATCGGACTTATACTGTACGTTTTGTGGATGAGGGGCGGATGCGTTGTTACGTGTGGGAGCCTTCAGACTGCCATCGGCCCCGCAGCTCTATGTGATTTAGCAGCAGGAGAACATGTCTCCAGCTCACACGGAGGCTGTGAGCTTTTCAATGCAAAATTCCGGTCAATCCTCAGAAACCGTTAAAACATCACGTGGATTTGTGTTTCCAGTCGTGTCCCGGCAAAATAAAGGCTGATGTTATTCACACATGCGCTGTTCTCTCCCTCACGCAGATGACCGGCTTTTCCAATCCCGTTGGTGATGGTGGATTTTTTCACGCTGCTTTTAACGATTGCTTTTAACTTAAAAGCTTCATCATATTGTAGCAGCGATCACGTGCACGTTGGGTCTAACGGCACCAAAGGATTCTGGGATGCGGCCGGGCATGCGTGTTTCGTTTTGTTGAACCATGACTGAAGTGTCTAAGACCTGAAGTGACATCCATGCTGTTTGGCTGCTTAGGATGTTGAAAGAACAAATCACTTGTGCTTAGTGTTAGGTAAAGAATTCAAACCATTCACTGAGTCCTAAAGTAAGTACTTGGCGGCCACCAGTTAAATTCATAAATTAGCCGCGTCACTGAAAAAGCCGCAGGGCCATGAGCTCAGGAAAAAAGTAGCGGCTTGTAGTCCGGGAATTACGGTATATATATATATATATATATATATACAATGACAAAATTCTGCTCCTTCTGATACCTTATGTTTTTCTCTACAAGTATCTTTAACCTTTTAACACCAGAGGTTTAGCTCCAGTGTTGGCATTCTTTCGACTACCATAACTCTTTAGCGGTTTACACAATTAATGTAATCCAACGGATTCTGAGGCACAGAGAGGCAGCCCTTTTCTGATATGCAACCCTATAAAGTAGTGAGGTGTTTATTCAAATCATCTGTTTCTGTTGGTGAAAAGAGCAGCTTTGCACCGTTACCAACGTCAAGTGTTGCATGTCGTGCAAAATCGATATGCAAAGTTGCTTTTCTTTGTGTCAGTCAGCTAATTCAGGTTGATGGCATAAATGGTCGACAAGTTAGGATGGTTCAAAGAGTGTGTTATTTTGGTGTCAACGGCAATATTTTCGATGTTAAAGAGTGGAGAACCTTCAACAAAAGAGCGTCTCATCATATTTTCGATATACTATGCCTCATTTCGTAGTTTTTTCCCTCTTAAACCACACTCAAATCCATCATAGGGTATTACAAATAAAAAATAATGAAAGTAATTTGGCAGTGTGTGTTTTGATGCCGCTCCTGACACATACAAGTGACCGCCAATCATTTGTGCAGGTTACGCCCAATACCGGAAAAATAAAACTAAAGATTTGATTTGCATGCAGACTGTTACCCTCATGGTCAAAATGGCGAAATTCAGAGTATGATGATGAACACAGGACGTTTCTGGGAGAATGGGAAGATTCTTACTTTTTTACTGAACGGAATGGCAATTCACAATGTTTATTATTATGAGCTTTTGGAATCAGTCAAATTGTTCATGGCAGAAAAGAACAAAACGTATCCTGGAGAAAATTAAAAAGGGCCATCATCCCACTTCCCTTTATTGCGGAGCTCACAGCAGAAGGCTGCAATCAAAATGAATAAAGCGCAGAACGTGACACTGCTTGCGCAAACTTTCTTTTGCGGTTTGAGGACCTGCAGCAAAAACGACCCCAGATTACTTTTTTTATCAACCCTTTAATGCAGAGACTGACTGCCTGAGATCCCCGCTTGTCACTGAGGAGGCAGCGAGCGAACTGGAGATGACTGAAACACGTGAAATCAAGGCATCAGTCCGTTCTGAGCGACACTCATATAAAGGAGCTGCTCAGAGAGGCTACAACTAAATATACTGTAAACCTGATCTGCAGAGGATTACTAGAAACAAGAGAAAAACCAGAAATCCCACTGAGATGATCATCCCATCACTCCAGCAAGGTAAGAAATTCTGAGATGTAGTTTGGAAAACACACCTGACTGAGCATGCTTGTGTGAATAGTGTGGCAACTGGGGGGTTAGCCCCGCCTTCAGCCCCTAAGACTCATGGGAAGTTGGGAATCTTGGGTGTAAAACCATGAATGAGGGGGCTGTGAGCAGAAGTCACGTCCATCCTGTTTGGCTGTTTGCGGGTGTGTTCAAATATATGTGCTCAGAAACTGGAAAGGCGGGGCACGGACAGCTCTCCAACGTAGCCAGTTAATAGGCAGCTCAGCGATTGTATCCCTGGTACAGTGATGTACAAGTAGAGTCAAGCAGAGTCGTTACAATATTTTAATATTACATCAATTATCAGCTTATCATGCTAAAAGTTAATTATTACATTTTAAATTAAAAACCTTTTAAAAAGTGAATTTATTTTAATGAAGGTTAAAATTACTGTATGCTACACACATCTGAAATGTAATGTATTTAATGTGTTTATTGTGAATATGAATTACTTAAACAGAAGGGTTATCTGTCTAGATGTTCGTGTATTTGTTGGTATAAGGGTCATTGAAAGAGGAATGTTGAGATACAAAGAATACTGTTGGATGAATTGTGAAATGTTCCGTTTTTATCATCGTAACTCTGACATCAGAGGAGTCGGTGCTTCACCAGCCATCAACCTCACTGCACGTCACTGAATAGTTGTGTGTGTCAGAGAGAGGCAGAGAAAAGAGTGAGAGAGAGAGAGTGTGTGTGTACGTGTGTGTGTGTGTAGGTGTGTGTGTGTGTGTGCGTGTGTGAGATAAGAGAGAGGTGCCTGTGTGTGTGGAGGGGGTATTTGACCTCCAGGGTAGTCCCTTTGTTAACTCTGGCTAAGCTGCATTTTATGTGTGTATTGAGGGTGGACACTTTCCTTGAAACAAACATAAGTACAATACTTGCTGTTGTATTGTAGGGAGAGGAGTGTTTTATGGGAAATAATATGGCTTTAATTGCGTGTTTGTGTGTGTATGTCTTGGCAGGTCAATGTGTGGTGTGGCTCTTTGAGTCTCACAGTGAAAAAAATTGACTCTTGGTGTCAAACTTGTTCGCCACCTCTGCCCTAAAGGTAATCTGACAATGATGTTACTTTCTTTAGTGCTAACACAGGATAAAAAAAAAAATTGCAAATCAAAAACAACTTCTTTACAGAGAAACAAACTTGGTTTTATTAAATCTTCCTCCTTTGTAAAATATCTATACACGGTATGGTTTTAATTTTCACGGTTTTACATATTCACAGATTTTTTTTCAGTCACGTGACTCCTCCAGTTCTTCACAAAATCTTAGCTCAAGACCCTTGTACAATAATTTTGTCTCCCAAAGAGGTGCTGTGTGGGCGGAGGGAGGTTGGGATGAAGAGCATGCTGGCTGCTAAGAAATTTTAACAGCTGGTTTTACTGGTTCCTGGATTTCTTTAACCAAAGTGTTTGTAACCCTGCATGGAGAAGTAGCTTCTCCAACAGCTGATTTAAAAGCAGCTGCAAAATATCCTCATACGCTGAGGAGAATCGTGGAGAATTATTATCCTTCGGATTAATGAAAGATGGATGAAACCGGTCTCTTCTGGAAGAAAAGGTTTTCTCGCGCTTAACCAATGAAAGAGGAAGCACTGGCTTTTAAGGCACAGAGAGACAGAGTGACACTCCTAAGGTGTGTTATAAAGCAAGCTACGGTACAGTCAATTGCTCGGATTAAAAATAATAACCATTTATGTTGAGCAAAACTCCAAAAAAGCATCAGAAATGTTTCAGAAGTGTGTTTGATGAGTAAGGATCGGTAACGGAGATTCTTTGGCCGTGGGGGTGGGTGGTTCTCCGTATTCGCGGATTCGCAGGTGTCTCTGGTCCCTAACCACTGCGAATACGAGAGGAATACTGTACATTTTAAACTGTCTTTTTATTTTATGCAGGGCCATCTTCTTGTGCATTTTTCTTTTGGAAACCAGAATCTTCAAAAAACAAACAAACAAAAAAACAAATCAAAAGTCAACTTCAGCCTCCTAAATGATGAACTTTGATAATATTGTCTTGAGATTAAAACGGTCTGTGACCAAAAAAAAAAAAGGCTGATTTAAGGGATTGTCTTTTTTTTTGTTCCTTTAAACCAATCAGCAATTGGTTTTCTGAATATAAATTTTCTACATTTGCTTTAAAAATGATCATACTTTAAACTTTTTACCACTAAAGGAAACACTTGCCTTCCTCCGTCTTCATTTCTACCATTAGTAGTAAAAAGAAAGACCCTAAGGTCAGCAGACAGGCTGCCTTCTGTCTGTTTGCCCTGAAAAAGCAACGAGACAATTGGCAGGTTAGAGGTCAAATGGCTGTCTGGGGTCACCCCTGTGTCATTAATTTTAACACCAAACAGCAGTTTAAGACCCGCTTAGTGGAAAAATGATATCTAATGACGTCGTTTAACCGCCCCTGGGGGCTGGACACTTGTGTGACGGGTAATTTCCTTTTTAAGTAAACAGAGAAATCTCAGCCTAATAAATTGTATAAGCATGAGTTAATAATACACATTCAAATAGCTGTGTAGCACAGTCAGCAACCTCAGAGAGGTTATTAGTCTTAAACGTACATAGTAATTAGCAATTAGCTGCTAAGTCGTTTACCACGCTTGCACAGTCGGAAATTATACTTCAGTTCCCGAGCATGATGATTGCTACATGTTTTGTCCGGCATCCATTCTCCCAAACTACATTATGGCAGTATTGTTTATTTTAAAAAGTGGATTTAGAATCAGAGGATGATAACATTAATATGATTCCATGTATTGCTTAAAAAATAACCATCGGTGGTAAATATCCTAAAGTTTTTGTTCCAACAGTTGTTCTCATACACCAAAATACCTGTATGTGGCAACCGACTGTCTAATGTTACGGGGTTGCTGCTCATAAAGTTGGTCAAACGGTGGATTCACATTTAGTATTATATTTAGAAAATGCCAGTTATGGTGACTGTTTTTTTAATTTTTATTTTATTTTTATTTGTCCCACTTTAAAGGTGGGATGAAGATGAACCTGCCATAAATGGCAATGGCTCCAGCATAAAAAAAATAAGGGTTCAATCAGCTGATACATCATCATGATACACTTAACCCCTCAAAATGTGAAGAAAGCTGGAGGCCAAAAATTGGGATGCCCACTTCAGACTTCAGTTCATGAAAATACTATTTGACATTAAACCAGTCCGTGGCCTGAGAAAGGTTCGAGACCACTGATATACTGTATGTAAGAAATCTACTGTACATGTGTGAACTTGACAGGAACACCAATATCTATTGTAGCTTTGGGGTCCAGCTGATGGTCTTGAACCCTATGGAGCATCAGCATTCCTTGATTTGGTGTTGTCCAATTTCTAATATCTACCAGTACAATATCAATTAGGCAATGTTGAAGGTAATAGCAGCAGTGAATGGTTTAGATTGGAAACATTTTGGCCAATTTTTGATTGGTAGAACAAACAAGGTTTCATCTCTGCTGCTGACTCCACAATGTTCCTTCCAAATATGGAACTGTTGAAAAAAGGTTATTCAACAGCCCTTCCACATGCAAAGATTTAATGATAAGAAACATTGTTACGGAAAAATAACCAGCTAAAAAGATCTTACTTTTATTTTAATTCTAAATGTTCCACTCCATTCTGTGGCTGTTGTCTAATATGGTATTTAAGAAATACAGTGAAAGTTTAATTTAAGGAAAACAAAACTAATGAAGCACAGAATGCTGCGCTCAATAAATCACACTTTGAGTAGCGACTTTTCAAAGTCAGACTGGTAATAAAAATTAAATTAGTTTAAATTATAGAAGTGGTAATAACTTTGATTAAAAAATAATAATTTAGGCTCATTACAAAAGCAAAGGTATTTTTTTCTTTTTTTTTTCAAACTGAATGGTAGGCTTGATGGGTTTTTCTTGAAATTAATTTACATAAGCACCATTATTTTCATAGTGGGAATGTATGGTTTAAGCAAATGTCATAGTTACCTATATCTGACTTGCCTGGAACTTAAGGCCAAAAAATTAGGATAAGGAATTTTTTAGGGAGTTTTCAAACCCATCTCAAACTACAGTGGGACAAGAAAGTATTTAATCAGCCACCTTTTGGCAATGATAGCAGTCAAACGGTTTCTGTAATCTTTTCACCTACTGTTGCTGGTAATTCTGCCCATTCCTCCATGCAGATCTTCTTTAGAGCAGTGATGTTTTGGGGCTGTCACTGGGCAACATGGGAGCCCCACCAAATTTTTTCTATGGGGCTGAGATCTGGAGACTAGTTAGGCCTCTTAAGGACCTTGAAATGCTTCTTACGTAACCACTCCTTCTTTAGGCAGGCAGAGTGTTTGAAATCACTGTCATGCTAAAAGACCCGGCCACATTTCATCTTCCATACCCTTGCTGATGGAAGGAAGCTTTCACTCATAATCTGATGATACATGTCATGGTCGCTTTGCTGAAAAACAGCCCCAAAGCATGATGTTTCTACCCCCATGCTTCACAGAAATAGGTATGTTGTTCTTTGGATGTAACTCTTTCTTTCTCCTCCAAACATCATGAGTAGAGTCCTTACCAAAAAATTCTGGTTTGGTTTCATCTGACCATACAAAATTATCCCAGTCCTCTTCTGGATCACCCAAATGCTCTCTGGCAAACGTAAGACGGGCCTGCACATGTACTGGCTTTAGGGACAGCGCAGTGGGTTACTGATGCTAGCCTTTGTTGCTTTGGTCCCAGCTCTCTGCAGGTCATTCACTAGGTCCCCCCGTATGATTCTGGGATTTTTGCTCACCGTTCCTGCAATATTGGAGTTATCCAGGCATACAGTTTTGAGCCAGATGCCAGCTCAAACGAAGAAAAGGAAGACGTACATGGATCTAGTCATCTGCATCAAAATGGAGTGGAGCAGGGAGATTGTGGTCTGCATGTTTTGCTTTCTATGTAGCAAATGCGCTCATTTTTAAACAGCAGTCTACCGTCTGCTTCTGATTCCCAACAATTTGATTAAAGAAATACTCAGAAATACAATTGTAAGCTTAATTTTCACATCTTCTTTATATGAAAAGAAAATTATGCTTATAATTGTATTTTTGAGTGTTTCTTTATCCCTTGTGCTATCCGATGGGGCCCAGATGACCCGATCCTTACATTGACGTGTTTTCCCTACCATGACAAAGGTGGATAAAGGGGAAGAGGATTTCATTTAATCCATGGATACAAGTGAAGATCACAAATCATTGAAGAAAAAAAGGTTCAGCGCACTGTCTAGTGGGTCTAGATGACCCCACTCCCAATGTTAAAGTGCCTAGGATAGCACAAGGGTTACTCAAATACTTTTGAATCAGGAGCAGAAGATACAATGCTGAAAATGAGCATATTGTCAGAAAAACATGTTAAAACCCCCAAAAGTATGATATTCATCGGGGTGGGTCTTAAAGTAGTTGTGTCATGTTATAGATTTGAACTTTTTTGTTCAACTGAAGCCTGGATTTGTTATTTTGATTTTGAGAGTGGTAGAGTTGTAACATCTGAAATCAATTTCCCCCTGGCTGTCCTTTTTTTACTGTTGAAGATTAAGGAAATTTCTATTCCTGCTCTTGAATGGCAAACTTCTGTAATTATTCAGGTATTTCACGAAGAACACAATAAATCTGGTCTAAAGCTTTGCATCAGAATTGAATAATTTTGTTTTAGCCCACTCAATAAAAATGAATAAAGTCTTTAGCAAAATTACATTAGCACCATTAACATATGTGGTGCAGCGGTAGGGCGGTCGACCCATGATCGTAAGATTGCAGTTTCAATTCCTGCCTGGCACGCCCATGAGTTGAGCCAAGAAAGCGGCTGTATTGCTTTTAGCCACCTGCAATATTCTCTCAAACAACATTAAATGCTTGAATATACAAAGTACCAAAAGTCAGGCAGAAAGAAAATGAACTTTTGTTGTTATTTTTGTTAGCTTCACCCCGCATGCGGCCGACTTTGAGTGGAAATGCTCACCTGACTTTCTTGGACCATTCTAAACCGGACCGGGCCACTCAGTGGAAACAAGGCTTCAATGTATGTCTGAGAAAAGTCTATAAGGGGTGTAGTAAGGAGTTTTACATGATAATAATATCTATAACCCTACTTTACTAACTTTTGCGGGTTAATTTTGCAATGTAACCCCCATGATACAAAAGGGAACACTGTATTTCACAGGTGGTTGTAAGTGAACAACATTACATACATGACTGAGTGAAGATAAGAAACCATCAGAGCAACAAAATTTGTGATGATTTGAGATCCTATCGGGCTGTTATAGTCTTTAAGGTTTAGATCTTGAAAGATGAGGATGAAGCCAGTCTTGTATAAATGAGAATTTACCAGTTTAGAACAAAAGGGTCTCCTGATGTATTTTTTTGTGTCTTTTTAACAATTTTTGTAGCACGGATGTAGCTTGACTATTTTATGTTGGTTGCAGTTGTCAGTTTTAGTCACTAGATGGCACCATAACTGCAATTTTTCTGCCCATTAATTGAAAAAAATGAAAGGTTTATTGTTTTTCTACTGTGCTGTATATTTTTCTCAATCATTTGACAGATTTCACTGTTTCAGAATTTTTATTTTAAATTTTATAGTCACAGAAGTAAAGCTATTTCTCTAAGCCTCCTACCTGTACAGATATGAGAAAAAGCTCAGCAATGTGTGTGTGTGCTGCTACTGGAAGTGAGCCACTTTATGTTTTCTGTGTCCTCCCTTCAGTTCAGCATGACAGGAAAACACACACCCTGTGACCACTAACTGCACAAAATGAGCCTCAGTGACGGTTCGCAGTTTCTTGCCGGTGATTCCTACTGAATGTGGTAGCAGTGTTGCAAACAGCTCCGCCTGTTATCCAGTTGTGCCTCTGCCAGGTACGGTAGGCAGGGGGGTATTTCCGGAGTTGACTTGAAATCCTGGTATGGATTCTGTCTGTGACAGTCTGTCAGTCATTACCTACATGTATATAGTGGCTTGCCAGAAGCGACGTGCAACATGGACTCTAAACTACAGATGCTTATTCTTTGAGAAATTTTTCGTTTTTAAATCTCGCCTACAATCTTTATCTTCTCCTTCAACCTACACAGCTTAGCAAACTGGGAACCAGTCCCACTGGTTACAATTGATTTATGTGCTTTCTTATTTTACATTTATTTTTTGTTGATGACAGAAAACAAAAATAAGAAAGAGGGGGTTGGAACTAGGGGAGGGAGAGGGTAGAGTAGCAGCCTGTAATTAGTGAACCTAGCTGGAGAAGAGAACAGGGGGCCACATGGTTGGGGCATCTGCGTCCGAACGAGCACACGCATGCACTCCCACTGGCATCTGGGGGTCTGGTGGTGTCGGCCCAACTCTGGGCCAGTGGCCAGCGCCTCTGTCCCTGTCATGTGGGCCCGTTAATGAGGAAGCCACATATGGACCAGGGACCCTTGTTAGACAGACGAGCAGGGAAACACACACGGCAATGTGGCATAAATGCGGAAAAAAAGGGCACGCACACACTCAGTGAAGTGCGCAAACAGGTGCAGGTGAGGGTTGACGGACATGAAGCGAAGCAAGCTGGAAGGCAGGGAGCAGCAGACGGGCAGCACACACAAAACACAAACTATACTTGATCCATCAGTGAAGCTCCACCACACACTCACACATGCATACACTGTACTGTGTGTTAATGAACTGAACTGAAAGAGCTGTGCTGAGAGCCAGCTGACTACTGTACTTCAGGGAGGCCAGCTGGATCAAGTAGATGGATACTGTAGGGCCTCATTGAAATCTAAGCAAAAACTAGTCTATGTTACTGTAAATGACCATTTTAGTGATGTTCACTGACATTTTTAAACTTTGGTCTTTAAAAGGAAGTAGATTCCCCATGTCTGTTAACAGCCTCTTTTGTTGCTATGAAACACAATTTTAGAAAATATGAAAAAGCAAAATGCATTTTAACAGTTAGAATTGTTCGTGACCCTTTGAGATTTGATATTTTTTCCTCATGTTTTATTTAACCCCTTAACACCGGAGCATTAGCTCCAGTGTTCACATTCTTTTGGTTACAGGAACTCTGGAATACAGTGGACGCAGATTCTTAGGCAGAGAAAAACAGCCTTGCGCTAATATGCAACACTCTTCGGTAGTGAAGTGCTTATGTGATCATTATAAATCAGCTGTTTCATGTCGATCATGTAAACAGTTGAAGATTTATGATATGTCAAAGAGCGTGTGTTATTTAGGTGTCGCCGGCAACCGCTCAGGTGTTAAAGGGTTAACACCAACTGACTTTTTAAATGCAGGATATAATCTTTTATATTCCTAAAAAATTGAGTTATCCCTAGTTTATTTGGCATGTAAGCAAATTTTCATCATTTTTTTTTTCATAATGTCTTTTTGCTTTTTCTTTATTTGCTTTCTATGGAAATTCCAGTTATACGTGCACACGATTAAAAATTTCAACAAATGTGCCAAAATTGACCAATATATATATATATTTTTTGGTGTTGACATGCAGGCTACTATATTGCCACCACTATTATGCGCACTTAAAAGCCTCAATTATTAAAAAAAAAAAAAAAACAGTGCAGTTTATAATCTGGAGCACCTTGTATGTATGGATTCATTCTGGTTGTACTTGGTGACATTGAAGCAATTTTTATGTTCTTAGCTGTGAATAAGATTGGGTCTTATTGATGGTGTGTTTTATAATCCAGTGTTCCCTATAATACAGAACATATGGTAAAGTCATGTCATTTAAAGACCCGTATTATGAGTTTTTTTGTTACTTCTATATATTGCACTCATATTTGACAGAAGCTAAGGATGGTGAATTAAAAGGGTGATTGTATTGTATCTTAGTTAAACAACTAATCTCATTAAGTCACATAATTTGGTTCGGTAAATTAGTTTACTTAGTAAACTATAATCTAAAGCTCATTTGTTTCTTTTTGATGTTTTTGAAAGTTTTATGCTGATTTTAGTATATGGTCTGCCTTGAGAGTTGAATATATAGTTATCAGTCTTTAGATTTAATTATGTTCTTGTTTAAGTAAACTCTGCTAAAAGCAAGTTTACATTGGCATCAATGGCCTTGCCATACTAGCATGGAGCGGAGAGAGACTTTGAAACTTGAACACAAAGATACTGAAGCTGTATCGAAAAAAAAAACATTTTTTTTCATTAAAGATTAATTTTCGTTTTTAACCTTAACAATTAGGAGAACCTTAGGTTGCTAAATCTGAATTTAAGGGCAAACACGGTACATGCTAAAAAGTAAATGGAACTTAAAGTAGCGATACAATGTTAATAATGTCAATCTGCTTATCGTATTTTCTGCCCTATGGGACACTACGGATAATAAAGTGAAACATCAATAAATGGTCTATTTTCAAACTTATGTCATATAAGAGGCCCACAAATCAAGACAAAAGAGTCAGAAATAAGTCCGTATGTCAGTCAAACTTTATTAACTGCATTCACATTAGCCATGTCACAAGTGTTTAACGCTTTAACGTATTCCCAATACCCGTAACTCCCAACCTTTTATGCAACATGTATAAACAGACTGATGTCGCTAATATCAAAATCCCTGTGACTACGCTAACTCCCAACGTTGTAAGTAGCACGTGAAAAAACTCACAGTCCGACACTGTTACGTGTTAGCCGCGTAGTGTATTCACAACACCCAACTTTGTTTGCAAGTCGTAGAAAAACAGTCTGACATTTTCACAGAGCACTGTGTAGGCTTCCTCAGAATTATTTCGACATCAGTAAGCACCACTGGAATTAATCAATTAAGCCCATGAGGCACTTCATATATGGTGCACTCTTGTTAAAAAAAGAAAAGAAAAAAAGGCTATTAAGGCTTCTAACTGGCCTTTATACTGCGGAAAATCTCCCTGTAAATGTCTTCATATTTCTCACAAAATGTTTTTTCATTTTGAAGTCATCCTAAAAATTCAAGATTCCAATAAAAACTATTTCAATGCAAAACATATTAAATAGAAGAAAAAAAACTCTTACAATTCTTTCTTTTAATGAGCCATTTTCTTATCTTTTTTTTTGCTATAAATATAATGTGTTAGAGATGTGCCTATGGTACATAGACTATGTTCTTTTGGATTTAACGATGAACCACAATGGGTAATAGCTACATCTATCTTTCCATCCATCCATTTCAGAATCTGCTGAATCCCTGCCGACAGCCATGATGCAGCATGATGCTAAGCCAAGGCAACAACAGAAAATTGACAACAAAAACGTTAGAGATCTTTAATGTGTTCTAACTTCACAAAAAATACCTGAAGTAAGTTTTTTTCTGTGTGGAAACTAACATTGTAACGTGGAAACATATGTCGTATTTGTCTTGAGACAGAATCCATACAGTCAGGTGACTTTTGGATAAAAGGGGGCTGACATTGGCTCAGCTGCATCCCAGACCTCCAGTCCTGTCTTGGCCGTGTGTTTTTACGGTAAGAGGAGGGGTGGCGGACGCATCAGTGGGGCAACGCTCTTTCACACAGGCCTCTCACCAGCTGTCACCCCCAGCACACCGCTGAATGGAGCCTGTCACTCGGCCGGCCCCGTCGGGATTTAATGGTCAACAGAGAAAGACGAATGGCGAACGGACGGGAGGATGGAGGGTAAAAAGGATGGTGGGCGGGGAGAAGAGACCAGATCAGTGGGGGGAAAAATGAAATACAAAAGCAGTTCAGAAAAAGCTGGGGAGTAGGGATTAGGGCACACATGTGTCGGAGACACTAATGCATCTTACACTAACTTCAACCCCCCCACCCCTACCCCCGACTCCTGCTCAAAGCTTGGGATTAGAGATCCCGAGTGAGCAAAAGAGAAACCTACAGGCCTCAGTCTGCACATCTCCTACTCAGGGTTATTATCCGTCGAACCCCTTTTGGCTTATTACAGGCCTCATCCTGCTATTTATGATCCCTTTGTGTCATATTACTTTTTCAGCCTTTGGAATTCATTATATGTTCCTTAAGTTAAGATCAGACGGGTTTAGACAACTCTCCACATCTGCTCGCCGCCTCGCCAGCCGTGAAGGGCTGAGACAGAAAACACAGGGGTCGTTTCAGAAACACAAACCTGCCGGGATAAATCCCTCCTATCTTTCTCGGTCTCAGCCGCTCGCTCCCCTCCTTTTGTTTGCGACAGATGACAGAATAAAAACGGCAGGTTTCGGCTCAGGCAAAGTCGTCTTTTCTGAAGACCTGAGGGAGGCAAGAGGCGGAGAGGGAGGTGGTGACTGCAAACTGCTGATACCACTGCTGTCACAATCCTTCCTTTTCGAGGGATCGCTCCTATTCTCCCATTCAGAACTTTATTTATCAACCTTTTCTGGCAACATAAGGTAAAATATCTCAGAAAAGAGAGAGAGAGAGTTTGATTGTTGATGTGCTGCTAAAATGCACAACAGTAAGTTTAAAATGGGTCATAGATTTCAATCAACTAATATAAAGGACACATTTATTTGAAACCTTTCTTGTTTTTTTGAACAATCCTTGGATTACGACCATGAGTTCGACCAAAGTCTTAAATTCCGCATCGTCTGTCAGCCCTGCGACAAAGTGGTGATCTGACCAGGGTTTATCCTAACTTTTCCCAACGGTTGCCAGAAAAGGCAGTGCCTTATGAAGGTGGATGTATCATTTTTCAATATTGCAACTTCCTTTTGTGGTAACTGGATTTGTCTTAATCACCACTGGCTTATTTGTGTTGTCTGGATTTGGTCTTTATTTCCAATTTCGTATCAGTTTGAAAAATGTTTTGCACCACTAATCAACGATGTCTCAACAGAGCTGCTGGAACGTCTTGATACGCTTTCTTGATACTTCTCTTAGCTAAAATCTTGGGTAAAGTAAGCAGAAATTACCTTTTTTTTCAGTGAGAAAGGGTGCAAACCCTGCAACTCCATATTGAGAAGACCCAGTTGAGCAGGTTTGGAGATCTGGTGAGAAAGCCACCTTGATACCTGGAAGAAGTCCCGCTGGGATATAGAAATTGGAATTGGTTTATTTAAAACAATCGATACGAACAACAACCATATATTTCGATTTTCATTGGAGTATGTCTTTAACTTTTCAGTTATCATTATCTGGACAACCGCTAAGTACTCCTACTGAAGTAAGATTAATATACACTAACAGCCTGATGGATGGACGGACAGACAGACGGATAGATACAAAGGTATCCATGTACACAAATATAACTACACATAAGATGTAATGAATAAACACTAACGAGGTTCCATTTAAATCATAATCCTCAACACACCCAAGTACATCCCAACACAAGTCAAAAATAAATTTGACTTCTTTTCCTCATTAGGGATTAAGCAGAATTGCCCAGACTTCCCTCTCCCCGGCCACTTCCTCCAACTCCTCTGGGGGGAAAGTGAACATCCATCCATCCGTCCATCCATCCATCCATCCATCCATCCATCCATCCATCCATCCATCCATCCATCCATCCATCTTCCTCCGCTTATCCGGGACCGGGTCGCGGGGGCAGCAGTCTAAGCAGAGATGTCCAGACTTCCCTCGTCAATGGCACTAAATACGATATTGCTTGTGGGCAAAATAAATGCCTTCATTTTGAACCTACAGTTAAACTTAAGTATGAGGGTGTAACACATACCTCTGATAGCTGTATAGATGAGCTGTAATGATGAACTTGGTTTCATTCATATAATTTATGGTTGATTATACAATTCATGGTCGATTTCGGTTCATGACCTAAGATCGATCCAGGACATCTTTAGCCAAAAAGTTTGGCTGTGTGATTCAAAGGTAAAACCTTGATACTGAACAGTACAGGTGAAGTTTTCCAGATTCCTTGTATTTAAACAATTAATAGCAAATCCACATAAAAAAATAATAGAAATTTAACATTAGTAGAACATTGTACCAAACTTTATAGTCACATGTTTTTGGAAAATTCAAAGTGTTTCCAAACATTGGACTGTGATGATGGCTTGATCATTTTTTATTGCCATCACGTGTTGTCCGCTGTGATAGCACATGGTCATTTTTATGTTAGAGTAAAATAAACCTACTGTGCCTTAATCCAAATGGAATTTACCAATATCGATATAATTAATTGATTTAATTTTAAAAAGATTGTCTAATGGTATAGGTCGCTATGATTAACAACTTGCCCCTAGATAGATTGATCTGGTTGGATCGTCGGAATATAAATCAATTTATCAGTTAAGTGGAATAATCATTAAATCAAAGCTTGTAGAGGCTTAATTCTAGTAGAAACAAAAAAGTCACTAGCACCTGTTAACAACAGCAGTGCTAGAAATGAAGAGGATTAGCTTTCTTCTGATGAAGAGCTTCTTACCTCTCTGAAAACAGATTGTTTCTTTCCCCTGCTGGAAATGGGTGATATGTTTCATATTTTACTCATTGCATAACCATATCTTACTCAAAAAGATCTTCCAGAGGTTTGGAGATTGATATCAACTGTTCTGTTTGTTTGAGCTACTCTGTTCTCAACTTCACATCATATCACCACGAGCGTGATCTTGTGATGTTTCACCTATTCAGGACAAAAGTCACGAGACGCCGTTTCACTACGCCTGGTTTTTGTTCGGGTTACTTTAAATTCAGCCATGCACATCATGAATAGCCAATAAGCATAGGCTCTTGCCCATAGGGGTCACTAGAACTTCACTAAATGATGCTGCCACCATATGCTGAACTCCTAGCTAACCCGCTGAGCAGCTCTCACCCTTACATGCATGTAGCAGTTTCCCAGCATGCCTCCCTCACACGCCATTATCTGCATTTCTTCACATGGCACGGAGGGGAAGTGAGGCCTCGGCTGCTTGGCTGCTGCTCAAACCGGCCCTGATTAGCGGGGGCTACATGGATGTGACACGTCCTCTCTGCCAGCAAGCGATTTACCCCCCTCCCGGACGCATGCAGCCACACACACACCCACACACATATACCAATCCACTGCCTGGAAGAGTAGACTGGCCTCCAGCAAAATCAACCCCCACCAACCCCTTACCCTCCTCCCCCTCCTCCGTCACACACACTCACTGCCAATGCAAATGAGCTCTCTGGTCAGACATGCTGAAAAGGCAGGAGAAGGCAGGAGCGTATGGCCAAACAGCGGGGCCACCACCCAAACCCACCCCCTCCTTCCAGCCCTCTCCATCACTCACCCCATGGGCGCGCGCACACACGTGCGCAAAAACGGCAATATCTTCCTCGCCAATGCACACCCAGTCCTTCCCTTTCACTGCCTCACACCCCCAACCACCAGCTCAGCCAGGAACACGCAAACGCTTCCACGAGCGTTGAACCTCACACGTACATGTTTGTCATGCATGAAGATGGAAATGCCTCTCAGCAGGACAAAGTTCAGTTCAGCATTTACAATTAGTTCCACAAATCGATAAAGTTCAACTTTTTTTGTAGACTTTTTCTTTTTTTCCCCATCCTTAAAATTTTCTTTTTATGGGGGGGGGGGCAGCTTTCGACGAAATGGCTTTCTTTGTGATAAAAAAAAATTGGAATATAAAAAACAAACAAACAAACAAGAAAAAAAAAGGAAACTTACATTAAAAAGATAAAAATACTGTTTTAAGGTATGGAATCCCAGAAGTGCCAAACAATTAGACATTTAAAAACAGAAATGTATGAACAAATGTAAATATAATGTGCAAAGGTTTTTTTTTTTTCATTTGTATCTGAACAAACCTTCATAAAAGAGACTACAAAAGATTGATTTTGTTTTTATATTTCCTGGGTAAAACATATCACTCTGTCACATAAAAACTGTTAAGATTTGGCACTTCAGCAGCCCATTAGTGTATTGCTCTGAAAATTGAAACTTTAGCATGACTTGTTTACTATTTATGTAGTATTTAGAAAACTCAAAGCAAAAATGATAGACAAATGTTCCAACACAGAGAATTGACCAAATATCAGTCCTTTTTTCTTTACATGAAAAGTACAAAATGTAGGTATTTGGAAGACTTTTTTTCATTTGTTACAACCAGAAAAGATGCTGGGCTGATGAATAAAAATCCCATCTACACTGCAAAACAGGTGGCCAAAATAGTATAAGAAAGTTATTTTTAAGAAAAAAATCACCTGAAAATGACAAAACTATCTGTCCATTCAGCAAGTATTTTTTACTTATCAAGAAATGTTCAACGCAAGCTTTCAAAAAGCTAACTGTTAAAAAGAATTACTTAAATATGAAAGGTTAACTGCCCTAACATATTTTGGTAATAATGTTTTGGATTTTTATTGTAGTTCAATTGGATACAGTGACAAAAAACTAGTGTAAACTAGAACAAAATATGAAGAAAATGAGAATACGATTATAGTACAAGTTGGCCCATCTTAACAAATCCTCATAAAACTAGTGCTTATTTGTTGAATATAAATTAAAATCTTTGTTTCAAGAATGACAATGAATGCTAGTCTAACTTTTCCAAATTTTTTGAGCTTCAAAATAACATCCTTAAAATGTAGCCAAAAACCTTACTGCAACTTAAGTTTTTGGATTCTTAAATCAAGTTTTTTCTATTGTTAAGAGTATGGCGCACGACGATTTTGACTCAATTTATTATTTTTTTTTTTTTTTTCTAGTGCCTAACTCTTAAATGAGTCAAAGCATTTTCCACCGTGCTGGTTTGAAGAATATCTTAAAAAGGTAAGATGAGTAAAAATGAAATATATTGAATGTCTATCTCTAATAACATAAGGTTATAATAATAAGGTTTTAAATCCTTGCAAGCATCAAATACATGCAGTGTAGTGCATACAAATTGAATCAAATATGAAAATGGTATTCTATTTTATGAAGAGATTTCTTCATCTCAAAAATATTTGTTTCTGCTACTAAATGTCTGTCCAGATTAGCTACTTTGCCAGTTTTCTGCTTTCAAAGATGCACAGGTCAGCATTTAGCATGTTGGCATCATATCGACTGTTT
This sequence comes from Oryzias sinensis, assembly GCA_037389245.1. NCBI lineage: Eukaryota > Metazoa > Chordata > Actinopteri > Beloniformes > Adrianichthyidae > Oryzias > Oryzias sinensis. The sequence continues at coordinate 14,906,861 of CM074510.1, forward strand.
ATTATCGATACCAAATGAGGGCCAAACTGCAAAGGGCGTCGGGGGTCGAGCGAGCGAGCAGCCGTGTCCTTTGAGGCCCTGACAGAACATTTTAGCTGATGCACAAGCACGCCATTAATGCAAGTGGCCTCATTTTCTCCCTCTTTTTGCTCTTTGGATTCACTTACAGCATCCGTTACTGCCTGTAACTCTGATTCCCAGCAGAGCGACTTGGACTCTTTCATCACACGGGCATTGTCTCCAGCTCTGATTAGGGTGCCCCCCCATCACCCCTTTCCTCCTCCTCCTCCAGCTGAGGAGAGCTCTTCGCTGACTGAGAGCTCTGCTAAAATAAAAAAAAGAAAGGGTGGGGGGTGCACTAAGTTCAAGTCTTGAGATGAAAGTCACCTAAACCTGACAAATATTGATGTACTTTTAATGCTTATTTCAATGAAATGATAACATTTATTCCAGGTACTTTATTGTGTTTTACATATGAAATTGAAAATGTATAGAATAGAATAAGCAGAGTAGACATGTTCTTGTGACCATGAATCTGATAAAAACAGGAAATAGATAATAATTAACACTAAAAATAAACCTAAAAATAATAATAAAAACAATAACTATTGTATAAACCAATGTAGGAATGTAATGAATACTGCAATCTTGTGGTTAAAAAACTATTCAGTTATTAACCCCCCCCCCAAAAAAAAAAAAAATAGAAAAAAGAACAACGAGAACATAATCTCAGTTGTCGAGCAAGAAAGAAGAACAAAAATAAGTCTATTTTTTTGCACAAAAAGAAACCCCCATAATATTTTTATTTTATTTACAAATACACTGTCTTTGGTAAGTTTTGACATTTTGTTCTTGGTTTAAAAAAAAAAAAAAAGCTTTGTTTGATTTTGCTTTTGTACTATGGAAGTTCTAACTTAAATGCTAAACCAAAGCTACAGTCTATTTGAAGTATTAGAATAATAATAACAAATAGACAACTAATAATATTGAGGAATCTGTCTAAAAAAGTGACCCCCCCCCATCACACCCCACCCCGTGCTTGCACAAACAGAGAAAAGGACAGATCTGTGGACTGTCCAAGCGTACAGCCGTAAACATGCGATCAGCAGCCTTGGAACACGTCAGACCTGCTGCACCAGCATCACCGGATCGTGACAAAGCAGCAGATCAAAACACAAACACATGCTGTTTGCTGCTGCTCGCGTAAGCAGCTGCTGCAGCTTATGAGAAAAGGAATAATATTTAATCCGCTGAGGTCGAGGTCAGCAAAGTCAACGAGGGTGCGAACCTGACCTGGAGCTATGACCCCATATTTCCGGAGGAGCACCTGGACTCCCTTCCTTGTCCCACGAGCTCCACTAGGCGCTCCGTCCTGCACCGCTTTGAGGTGCGCAGTGATTTAAAAAAAAATGTTAGAGACGCATCAGGGCCTGTCAGCACAGTCAGTGAGAGCAGAAGGGGCAGGTTTTTGTGCTGGCTCGGGGTCGGAGAGGCCAGGATGGGGAGGTTTTCACTCAGCGGAGGAAAGAAAGAGGGCAGACAGGGAGAAGGCGGGGTGGGGGGACCCCCACAATAACCGATGAAAAGATGAGATGTGAAGAGGGAAAAATGTTACTTCTGGAGGCATTTTTCTCAAACCAGTGAGAACACAGATTTTCACCTTTGTGGTGCAAAGGTCAGCTTTCGCCGCAGGGCGGGTCAGCCTCGGCTGACTGAGGCAACTTTCCCTATTTTTTTCCCTCCCCTCTGTAGAAGGATAAAAGTGAATGCGTGGGCGAGAGTGTCTGCATGTGTGTGAAAGCGGACAGTAGAGCTAAAAAGATGACCATTTAACAGGTTTTTAAGACAATCCGGAACATTGGCAAAACCAAATATCATCAACGGAAGTAAAGAAATGTGAACGAGAGTGTCTCCGTGTGTGTTAAAGCGGACAGTAAAGGGAAAAAAAAAGACAATTTAACCAGTTTATTAAAACATTACTGGAAATCAAGAAAACCAAATATTACAAAATAAATAACACAAGTTAAAAAAGTTGATTGGGCTTGTTGCAGTGAGTAGTGATTTCTGAACACAAAAATGTAACTCATTCTGCTGAATTAAATGGTAATAAGTGGTCTGTCAGGGGGTTTAGGGTATCAAATATGCAGGTTTTATTACATCTTTGAAAATATTTATGGGAAGTAATGACAAATCTTCCTACATAAATATTGCAAACTACTGAATGTTGAAAGCAAAATAGACCAGTTTGTTGTTGTTGTTTTTTAACGCTGCTTTACATTTGTCTAAGCAGGCTTTTACAAAGAACAAAAAATCCTGTTTAACCCAATAATATTTATATATCAAAAACTTTTAAGATATTTTTATGGCAAAAAAAACCCAAAAAGTTAAATAATTCAAACTCACAAATACTTGAAGTCCAGATTTAATAACAATAATAAAAAAAAATCTAAAAATTGAAGAAGTTAGGATTAATTCTAGAGCCAATTGCAGAAACAAAACAAAAAAAAATCAATTTGCATTTTCTGTCTCCAAAAGATTAAAAGTAAAGAAAAAAAGTCAGTCTTTTGATATTAATGTTTTAAACCAGCATACTGGAAATTTCAAAGTCCCTTTAACTCAAACTACAGCAGGTTTCTGCTCATCACCGGGAAAAAGTTTAGCAACATCACTATGATTTAGTGAGCATACAGTTTTGACAAAAATCAATTTGAACTTTGCTTTTCAAAAAATGATCAACTACATAGTAGCTCTCTGGTAATTTGGTACAAAAGTAAAAAGCTACTTTTTTTGCTTCATTGGAAAAAGTAACAAAGTGGCCACACGAGGACAGATTTTTTATCCACATTCAAAAGTTTTAGTAAAAGATTGGATTTAGACGCCATTTAAATCTGAACCCACAAGTACAATTAGGACTATCAGTCAGATTAAAAAGAAATTAGAATAAAGATTCAGTGCAGCCCTCTGTAATTTCAAATACTAGTTTTCCCTATAGAGCCCAGATTTAATTATTTGGGAATATTTCAAAATTGAACCACAAGCCGAATTACGTTTTTGGAGAAGCCACAGAACTCATACTAAATAATAGATGCTTATGTGTTGCTTAAATTAAATGGCATATTAAATTATCCATTTTTTCTAAATGTCTCATTTAAAAAAATAATAATAATTTTGTAAAAAATAATTGATGAGTTTAAGTAATACACAATAAAATCATGAATAATGTCCTTTTTTTTAAAGAATCGTCTTTTTCAGTACAATAAAACGTTCTTTAAGCTCTTTTCCAGCTTAACCTGAGCAAACTTGTTCTTTTCTCAACTCTTTTAAAACCAATATGTCCTCTGTGCACATCAAGGAAAAGATGAGGGAAAAGGAGGCTGGAAAAGAGGATCACTGACTAACTGGGGAATGGAGTGAGTGAAAGGGAGGGAAGAAAAGGGGAAGTCTGATTTAATAATTGCGAGCCTGCTAGGTGACGATCCTCTGGCTTCTCACTTCAGTGGTCCGGTGGTGGGATCTCGCCCTCGGCCTTGTCGGTGAGGCTCATTAAGGAACCTCTGGGGACCTGACAGAAATTGTTAGTGGGATGTGATGGCCGAATCAGACGCACCCCTCCTTTTCTACACCGACCTCAGTCCCTCCACCGTGTCTTCCTCCCTAATTCCCACCAACAAGCCCCTCGCACTCGGGTAGGAAAGAAGAGTACCTCCATTTCTGACAAAACCGGACTAACCCACTTTAACAACATACTACACCTGCAATGAAATTGCTTGCCCAAAATAAAGTGCCAGAGGAGTACGGCGGCCAGCTACATGGGACGGTCTGCTTGGAGCCAGCCGTAGCGTGGAGAACTAAAGCCATATCTTATGAGTAAGCACAACTGCGAGCTTCAAGACATCAGGGAGAAGTTGCAAGAGAGAGACTGAGCTGAATTCTGAACAGACGTTGCAAAGAAATCTGTCTTGATTACCCCCCCAAGCTACTATTTTTCCATTCTCACTTTTGACAGCGCATACAGCAGTCCATATTTTCACGTACACAAGAGAAAAAGGTTATTTTCTTTGTTTGATAGGTTTACAATTCAATATATTTTTGGATAATGAAGCTTCAGCCTAATGCTAAGCACGATAATCTAAAACTTGAGATCTGTTATTTTGTATTTTTAAATGAGGAAAAAAAGCTTATTGTTAAACTCTATTTTCATTTCCTGCTCATAACAAGCAAAGCCACCAGGAAAACAGAGAGAAGAATCCACATCCACATAATAACATTACTAACAGTACATCATAGGAAAAAAATGTTTGAATGTTCAGATGTTTTAGTTACCTTGGTATAATTTCAAAATAAGAAAAAGCTTTTTTTTTTTAAAAAGAGTAGTGGAGATTAGCCAAATCCATGTGATTGCTTTTCTTTTGCCTTCTACTGTAATAAAATTAAGCTGGGAAAATGAGAGTCTGTACAAGCATTTCTTCTCATTATTAGAAAATTGTTAAGAAGACTATTGTAAGTTTAAAAAAAAATTGAGTCACTGTAAAAATACAACATTGTTTTCTCTATTTCTAAATTCAAGACATTGCCATATTTGATGTCTCAACCATTACTATATTAATCTGTACGATTGAGTTTTAGGGCTGGTTTACAAAAAAAAAGAAATTCTTTAAATTACGACTTTAAAGTCGTAAACGTACGAGAAAAACTGTCATGTGTACGTCAAAAAAGTCATCAATTAATTGGAGCCTTACTTGAAGATGAAAGAAGTGGTGCTATTTGTGAAGTTTTATTTCCGGATAGGTTTTTGGTGACTCAAATTCAAAATTTTATTAGTGTGGCCTACCTCCCGGGGTTGAGTGTCGGTAAAGCAGAGTTTCATATGTACAATAAGGAGCTCAGAGACACGTTCTGGTGTAGCCGACTGATACGTTATTCTTGGCTTTTCATTCATATTGCAAAAAGTCCATATGTCACCTTCTGTCAAGTAACTGTCATGCATAAAACAATGGCCAAAAAAACAGGAAGTGAATGAAAACTCTGAACCCTTTTGCCGTCATCTTTTGCCGTCTTAACATAAAACAACAAAAATGCATGAAAATAGTCTGTTTTATTGGCATAAACATTGAAAATGCCAAAAAGTGCTCCTCCTCAGACGGAAGCGTCACACAGACTTAGAGATCTTGTCTTCCATGGAGGAAGAAAGGATTGAAGTGGACAGCTGCAGGGATACTGATGGCTTCATAAATGGTCTGCAGAGATTCCACCAGTCAATAAATAAATCATTATTAAATCGTTAATCAAACAAATGAGCTTCAAAATATTTATAACGTTATTGTCATGGTGCAGGGTGGCTCGAGAGCCAGTTGGACCCAGACGCAGAGGCGGAGGCATGTGGATCAGGGCTAGTGGGTTTTAATAAGAAAAACAAACAAAAGGCGCTGCCAAGCAGGATGACCAGACCAAACAAAACTAAAACTCACTGTGACATGGCATGGCGAGAGACAAGAAACATGGCATGAACACCAGACAGGAATACTAATGGACCAACACAGGAGGAAGGCAGAGACAAGACTTAAATACAGACAGGGCAGACAAGACACAGGTGGACACGATCAGGGCTGATGGGGACCAAAGGAAGTAAACTCAAGAAAACAGACAAGACAGGAGACTTTCAAAATAAAACAGGAAACAGAAACAACACAGAACAAAGACAACAAATTCAAATCATGACAGTTATCAATAAACATTCAGCTTACTATTCAACTAAGTTTAGTCGGTCTGCTCTGCTGCTGCGCGGTGTTCACTTGCTGCACTTTGACTTTATTCTTGCAAATTTACGAGGAAAAATGTGTACATTTACGACTCTTTTCTCGTACATTTACCAGAAAAAAGTTGTAAACTTATGGCTTTAAATCTGGTAATAATACTTTTTTTTTGGCTGGCCCTAAAACGTCATTGTATATCTGCACTATGCGACGTAATTGATTATAAAATTCTCCATCAATGAATAGTTTATTTTCAAAATGATGACACCTATAAACCAGACTGAACTATAAGACTTAAGCGAGACAAGATGCAGAGATAGGTCTCTCAGACCTTTAGCTGAGTTTAGTAACTCCAACTTTTTCATAGTAGGCTTCACATTAGCCCTTGTGCTATCCTAGGCACTTTAACGTTGGGAGTGGGGTCATCTAGACCCACAAGACAGTGCGCTAAACCTTTTTTCTTCAATGATTTGTGATCTTCACTGGTGTTCATGGATTACATGAAATCTTTCCACCTTTATCCACCTTTGTCATAGTAGGGAGAACACGTCAATGTGAGGGTGGGGTCATCTAAGATAGCACAAGGGTTAAATGTTGGGTTCAAAAAAGCTTAATATATTTTTTAGATGACACTAATGTTTCAAATTAATAATCAATACAATTTCTTTTAAGACCTTCTACTATGGTTGACCTCTAAATTTTTATTTTGTAGTTTGTAGGCATTCCACTTTTTAGCAACTTTCGAACCTAAGTTTTCTGATTTAACTCCAAAGCTACACCTCTACAGTTTTAGCATTTACTAGCCTATTGCAGCTAGCTTAGTTCACAGAAGCTAGGTAAAACAGGAGTTTTGGCAGAATAAATAAATCATATTTTAATAAATGTATCTTTTCAAGTTGAAATCTAAGGTGAAGAATCTATTTGTCACGAACAAGCCTTCAACAGTGTCAGTGCGGTTGTTTTTCTACTCATACAAAGAGCTGTTTTGTAGTTTGGTGTGAAAGCTTAGTTTTACTTTAATTGCAGAAAGAAATAAAGCCCTTTTCTTTTTTCATATTCACTTTTTGCTAGAGCACATTTATCGTCAGTGTCCTGTAGCAAAAAGCTGATCTTTTTTAAAATAATGAACCCAGTATCGTGTACTTTTTCTAACTTTCTACCCATTATTCAATTCAGTCTAGTATCATTAAACTGGGTTGATGCTGAGTACCAAGCTTTCACAAACAAAATTAACATATTTTCCTGTCTTAAAGAGCTCTTTCCCTCCTGATTCATATTTATTAGTCTCATCTTTAGTTGCATTTCTTGTATTTTGTTCTGAACTTCTCGCCAGAAGAATACAATCTCTGATTGTTCAACAGCCAAGACGGCATTTAGTATCCAACGCTGAATTGTTAAAAGCTATTAATGAGTATAAGCCTTTGAAATAAATTGCTGGGAATCAGAAGGTGAACGTGTTTGGTAATCAGTTGATGACCTCATGAGATTTACACCACAATCAAGCGCTCGTGAGTGAGGTCTCCTCGCTCAAAAAGGGCGCCTGTGTGGGAGTGTGTTTGGAAAGGAAGGAGCCCATTCTTAACAATAAAAACGGCTCATATGCACACATTCATGTAACCAGGATGACCTCCAAGTTCAGGTGAAAAAGCTGTTAAAAAAAAAAAAATACCAAATAGCTTAAAATGCGAGAGGCCAAATCAAGGGGTGTGAACCGTACAAACAAAGCACAACTTCATCTAAGCCTCCTCCGTGGACATGTATCCACTGAAATGAATAGAAAGATGAGAAATTGGGAGATGAAGGGGAGGACACACAGCCTGGTAACTTTTAGAGTAGAATCTAGTGTTTTCACCCTTGAGTGTCAACAGGTGAAAGTGGGCGATAACGCCGTTTGATGTTGCCAAACAGAATTTCTACCACCCAACTTCACTTCTTCTTCTCCTAGACCTCTCAGCAGACTTCAAAGCTCCCTTCCTCCCTCCTCTATCTCGCTCTTCTCACTTTAATCCACTGCAGCAGAGCCCTTCAGTTCAAAGCGCTCAGGAGCACCCCTTCCACACTCAAAAAAAGAGAAAAAAACTGCAACCCAAACTTTTTTTTTTAGCCTGAACCCCATCACCCCCCCCCCCCCAACTCCCTTTGCTGAGTAGCAATTACAGCTCTGCTAGCGCGCTAACCAGCTCCCGCTATTAATTAATCCCACAAAGAGCGTTCATTTCCTGGCTTTCTCAGATTGACAAGAGATGAAGGGGAGATGGGGAGTGCGAGTGAGCAGGCGGGTGGGGGTGTGGGTGCAGGCAGATGCCCGTTTCAAAGGCAATTCAGTTTGACCAAGCCAAAGAGAGCAGATGAGAGTAAAGGAGACGAGAAGAAAGACCTGCACTTCTAAAGTAGGTGGAGGTGGAGGGCGCATTTGATACAGGGCCCTACTTGAATGTTATTGAATGCTTTGTTGCCTAAGGCTCCTTGCTAATCTTTACCTGCACAAAAATTCACAGCACTGGAAAATGACCGCTCAAGGGCTTTGGCCTGGGTGGGCGAGGCTGTCAGGAAGAAGTTTCGTAGTTTTCCACTTCCTGTCACCCCTTTCTCCTAAAGAATGGGGGGCTTTTTTCCTCCTAGGACAGTTCATTGGGCGGGTAGAGAAAAACCTCTCTGAATGAAAGAGAGAACTTTACAAAGCCAAGACAGAAGAATGGGTGGAGCTGGAAGAGTGGAGCAGATGACGGCAAAAGGGTTCAGAGTTTTCATTCACTTCCTGTTTTTTTGGCCATAGAATGGTGTGACACTGTCTAATCGCTGGAGTAATTGCATTGCAAAGGGGAGGTGTCACAACGTTTCCCAGGCTGGCCTATTCACTCCACCAGGATGAGCAAAAACAACCAAACCTACCTTCTGTTCTCAATTAACCTTTGTTCTCACCTCTCTATGGTTTGTCACCTGAAATCATTTAAACCACATTTGGTTTCTGACATTATAGGTCAGCACACATTAACTATTAGCTTTTGAGTGATCTGGTTAAAACCAAGTGAACTCTTTGGAGAGTTTGGGCTATATGTCGTCTATCCATTTCAAATGTAAACATCCAATTGAGTAGGATATAATGTGCTTACCTTATCCTGATCGTTGTGTTTTGAACAGAAACTGTACCTAAGAAGAAAGGAGAAGTTGGGACCATTCGATGTGAAAATAAAAGGGTTAAGTATCTGACTTTCCTGTTTAAACAACTTCAAAGTACAACTGAGTTATTCAAATCAAATCCATTTAAAGAGCCAAATTCCCATCCCTGGACTGGTAGATTTTGATCATCACCATGTCACTTTCAATTAGGGCTCCTATGACCAACCCTATCACCTCTGTTTTCTGCAAAACTGCAACAAATGGGTACTATTCAATTCAATTCAGTTTTATTTTATTTATATAGCCCAGTATTACAATGCAATTGTCTCAATGGGCTTCAAAATTGTACCAAACATAAATCAGTTATAAAATATCACGGCTGATTGCTAAACTAAACTAAACAGACTAAGCTAAACAGGGCATCCCTGCCCTTAGACCATCCTCATCCTTCTTGGTAAGGAAAAACTCCTTAAAAAACTCCTAAAAAAAATTCCATAGAGAAAAAAAAGAAACCTCAGGGATGTCCACATGAAGGAAGGATCCTCTCCCAGGACGGATAGGCAATGTACCAGGACCGTTGAAGAAGAATTAGCTTACCTAACTCACAACTACATGTTTGAATGGTGCAGCAGATGGTCTTCATCCAGATGGAACTGGGGGCACGAGACGAGCCAGACGCGAGGTCCATTAGAAAGTACAAGAGCATTTACGAGCTAATTGGAATCTGGAATCAACACAGGGCAATACATGAATCCCACTGCACCAAACAGAGGCATGGAGAACTTAATGATAAATAAATGATCAAGAATAGAGGAGAGGAGTAGTAGATGGGAATAGAGGACAGAACCCCAGTGCACCATTCCCCAGCTTCTAACTTTGAGCAGCCTACTAGCAACTAATTGCTATTGACATTTATTTCCAACATGTTAATATTAAATTGCATGCACTATGGCACATAAAGGTAATAATATTGACAAGAATAGAAAATCTACATTTTTAGCAAATCAGTATTAACACAATATAGTACTAATCTAAGCGGGTGACAGAGGCTGCCCTGGGCCGGCTAATAAAACCATGTTTTTCTGCTTAGATCCACAAAGAAATATGTATATTGGATTTAATGAAAATTGTAATTATTCCTCCAAACTTTATTACAGTAGGTTAAGTAGGGGAGCAATAAGTCAAATATTCTCTGAATACTAGCTAGCCTGCCAATAAGCCTGCAACGACTGTTTTCGTGTTTCTGTCTCTGTCAAAACACTCCATGTTTTGTGGAGTACAAAAAAAAGCCTCTGAACGTTTTTCTGAATTTCTGTGAGTCAGTGTTCCATTTCCCACTGATTACATGTTTGAACAATTTTGAACAATTTTTCCATCCTTTCATATGTAGTTTTGGCTAAAGAGCAACCTTGTCTTCGTACTGCATTAGTTTGTAGACCTATTCAGACTTTTTTGTGATCTAGTGATCAATTAACAACCTTTTTCAGGAGAAAAATAAGACACTTCTGCAGTCAGAGACTCAGCCCCTCTCACAGTTAACCCTTTTACACTGGAGCTTGACACCAGTGTTGACATTCTTTCCACGACCAATCTTAATCCGTTGACACAATTACCCATTTCTAGTGGATTCCGAAGCGACGCAGTCTTGTATTGATCTGCAACATAGTCCTTACGCAATCAACCTAGATCAACAGATTTTGTTGCACCGATATACAACACTTCACGTTAGCAATGTGTTGTATATTGGTGTACAGCCAACATGAAAGCTGCTTTTCTCCACGTCAGAATTAATAAATAAAAATAATAAACTTTATTTGTATAGCACCTTTCACAAAGTTCTTCACAGTAAAACACGATAAAACACAGTAAAACACAGACTATAAAAGAATTACGAAAAAACAATTTTAAAAAGCTAGGTTTTTAGCTGCTTTATAAAAGAAAACACTGAGTATGCAGATCTAAGGCTAAGGGGAAGGGAGTTCCAGGGGTTATGGAGCCACTCCTGCAAAGGCTCTGTCACCTTCACTCTTCAACTGGGCTCTCTTAACAATCAGCAGACCCTGATCACATGATCTCAGGGACCTGCTGAGGTTTACGGCTGCAAAAGGTCTTTTATGTAGACTGGTGCTTGGCTATTAAGAGCTGTGTATGTTAAAACCAGGATTTTAAAATGCACTCGGTAGCAGATGGGGAACCAGTGCAGCCGGTTTAATAACGGGATGACGTGTGAAAACTTGGATGAATTGGTTAAAAGCCTTGCAGCAGCGTTCTGGACAACCTGGAGCTGTTCTAAAGATATTTTGTTTAAACATGTAAAGATGGAGTTGCAGTAATCAAGACGAGAAGCTATAAAAGCGTGGATGAGCATCTCCATTTCAGAACGCGACATTATTGGGCTCGGTTTTGCATTGGCTGACTCATGTTGATCGCGTAAAGTTAAATAATTTGAAATAGCGTATGTTATTAAGGTGTCGTCAGTGACATCTCCAGTGTTAAGGGGTTAACTAAAGAAAGCACTTGCACTATTTTGATTTTTGTACAATTTTACCATCACCCAATAATTGTAATGCTACGCACACACCAGTAATGTGTGGCACGTTCAAGAACGCTTTTGAAGAAGAAAGTTTTTACACGCACTTTTAAGATACACACAGGTCTGTCGCTTTCAAATACTAGCACAATACTCACCGTTGGAGGAGGCTTGGTGCAAAATGTTGAAGCAGTGCAAATTTAACCCATCTTGCTCCAGGCTTTTTTTTCTCCACAGCTCTGTTCTGATACACGAAAGGCTTTGTGTCATATAATTCCTGCCGAGGTCAAACCAAAATTGTTAACTTTTTCCTTCATGATCACTTTTCAAACAGTTGGTACTTCCACTTTTTGGAAAGGACGCTACTCATACGTCACTACCAAATCTGAGTCCCTTATTAACTTTCAGCTAACATTTAATGGATGTGTTTTGTACGTAAAGCAGGGAAACTAACATAACCCTTGTGCTAACCTAGGCACTTTAACATTGGGAGTGGGGTCATCTAGACCCACTAGACAGTGCTCTGAACCTATTTTCTTCAATGATTTGTGATCTTCACTGGTGTCCATGGATTACATGAAATCTTTCCACCTTTATCCACCTTTGTCATGGTAGGGAGAACACGTCAATGTAAGGGTGGGGTCATCTAAGATAGCACAAGGGTTAAAAACTTGCGTAGCGACACGTGAATGTGAACGTTTTGAACACAGAAGCCCCAAATATGCATATACGTGTATTTACATAGACTTTTCATTGAAAGTAATTGTTGAAGTGCGCATTTCCTGTCATGGTTTTAGGTTTTTCTGCTTTTGTGTTCAAGTTGTTTTTGGTTCTGTGATGTTTTGAGTTAACTTCCTGTTTTATTTTGTAGCATTTCCTGTTTTGTTGTCTCAAGTTTTACCTTTCCCCATCAATCCTGAGTGTTTCCACCTGTGTCTTGTTCCCTTGTATGTATTTAAGTTTAGTCTTTCCCTCCCTTCCTCCTGTGCTGGTCCATATTCTGGTCTTCCCCTGTTTCGAGCGTTTCTAGTGTTTCAGGTTTTGGACTTCCTGCTTTGCAGTGGTTTTTAGTTTGTTTACTTATTAAAGCTCCTTATTCACCTTGAGCAACTGCCTCCTCCTCTCTGCGCCTGGGTGCTTCCTATTCCCGCCGTGACATTTCCAGGCACCACTTGAACAAGAGCTGTCTGTATTCAATTTTTCTTTTTTTTTTTTTCTTTTTTTTTTTTTAATGTAGGACCATGTTAAGCAGAAACAGTCCCAGACCTGTTGTGGTATTTACTGTACATGTTATATATGTATATGATAGGGAGATTAGTAGGGGTGGGATTAAAGAATCTTGCTTCTTCCCACTCCTTTTAAAGCAATAAATCAAGCTCTACTTATACTTCAGTTAATGATCACTGTATTTCATTAAGCAAATGTGATTTAAGTGACATTTTTTTTTCATTTTTTGTCGTTTTAATCTATGCATTTCATCATTTCTGTAATGAGTTTGATAAAAATGTGTAAATTATTTATTGCTTTGACTACAATGCTTGAAATAAATCAATCAAATCAAAATCAGATTTCTTTAGATTCTTTCTTAAGTTGGACATTTTGTAGTTGATAAAACTACTGCTTCTATTGCTTCCTCTGACGAGAAACACTTGCTGGTTTCAGTTTTGGACATCCATGTTTATTAACAAGGCCAGTGTTAATTACTAGCACCTGCTGCATTAATTTTGTCATACTTAAGCCTTTATTCTTTAAAATCTTTCAATAGAAACGTAACTCAGATTTTACATATGACCCGATGTTCTTGAGGCTATGATGCTTGCCAAAAAATTTAGCTGGATTATGACTCTTGTCTTGTTCACTGAGCAGAATCACATGTTGGCAGCAGATCCTGTTTCCTCTGTTCTGGCAGGTGTGAGGGGTGCAAAAACCCCTTTAAAAATTCAAATATTCAAGAATTGCAAAAACACAAGGGGCCAAGGGTAAAAGCCTTTTCCACTGACCCCAAAAGTCTGCATGTTCAGGACTCGCTGCCTCTTCGAACTCACGGTCACAAAAGCACGCTGGGAAATAATTACGGAAGAAAAAAAAAGAAAAAAAACACTCAAGCTCCATGTTTTTCTATCATTCATCACCCCGATGTCAGAAGTCATTCTAACCGTATTGTTTTTATAGATGAAGGGCAGCCAAAATGTGGAAAATTAATGATCACTCTTGATTGGATGTGATCTCAGTTTCCTGTTGGATGTGTGGCCAGATCTTGGAGTTTGTTTTTCTTTTATTAGGGTTAAGACATTCTCTAGATCTGCCTATAGGATGCCTCCACCTCCCAGAGGTGTGAGCCTAAGACAGTTGGGTATTTTCACACGTGGTGGAGCTGTCAGTTTACCGGCGTCTCGTTTCAACATTGAAAGCTCTTGCCGCTCCTGTAAAATTTGAGCTGGCACTCAACAAACAGAGCGCTTCCTTCAGGATAATTTGGTCCTCGGGGATGGACTTATGAGCTATTAACAAACTTCCCTCTGCTGTTCCAGCGGGCCGTGATTGTAAGAAAAACTAACACTTTAAAAAGTTAATTTTACCTCCTTGTTTGGTCGACCTGATTAGCAGGCTGCTAATTCCCTTCCCTGGTGCAATTAATCACATTGACACCTGTACTCCAGGCTTTCTCAGAGTTGTCATTTTCACTCTCTGCCAAACGGTTGGCAACAGTGTGCTGCAGCAGAATGTTGTTTAATTGGTAATTTCATTGGAACAATTTGAGGAAAACTTTAAAACTGTTGTTGTTTTTTTAATATAAAACAACTTCCATCAAACTATAAGAGAAGTCTTTAGACAAACATTATATTTTAAAGTTTATGTCAACACCATGAGGTAATCTCTTTACCGAGGAATCTACAAAAAAGAGCAATCTCTATACTGTTGCCAAATGCTTTAATTTTAATTTAATTTAATCCAAACAATACTAGGATGGACATTTTGAGGATTAACCTTTAGATAGAGTTCCCTTTTTGTATGAAGCCTTTTGAAATTGTGAAGGTCATCTAGCTAATTCAGTACTTTTCAGAGACACATTTATTTTACATAATAAAGTGTTGCTGCAAAAATCCGAACGAAAACCAGAGGAAATTAGTTCAGAATGGTGAAGCTTTTATTTGATGAGCATTTTTTTTATTTTATTTAACCTTTATTTACCCAGGAAATGCCCCATTGATATTAATAATCCCCTTTCCAAGGGAGTCCTGGCTATTTAATAAAGTTTAAAATAAAATAAAAATAATAGTGTAAAGGATTTTGATTTGGCACAACATCTTTTGGTGAGACTCTACAAGTTGAACTCCTGCAACAAACTAGATTCAATTGGCTCCAATACTAAAAACAAACATCCAGAACTACAAAAAAGTCTAGAAACTGTTAGGACAATTAAGCGTCTCACACTTTGAAAGTTGTCATTTGAGATAGGCCGGCAGGGTTAATAGCAAATTTATCATCACAGTGACATCAGCCTGTGTTATACTCGCACTGTCCTGCGATAAAAGGTTACCTTAAATGTTTACACACATGCCTATGAAACCTAATTGCAGCTTCAAGTATTTAATAAATAGAATCCTTTACATATTTGACCAATCAAATGGAGCTCTTTTCAGTTAGATAAGTCATATCGTCATCGCAGTAAAGATCACTCATGTCGCAGGTTTCGTGAAGCCGTAATTTAAAATATACGTGGTGTGATGCATTTACTAAAATGTCATGAAAAGCATCGTAGCTTCTCTTAAATACTATGAAACGTCTTGGTTCCACCCTTGGAGTAAGACATCGCTTTGCTACGTCATGCAAGAAACGGTAATTATTTTTGAAGAGGCCAAGAATTGCTTAGTTGCTACTGACACATGCATGCCTCACCTTAAATGCAGAGTGTCTTTAAAACTCAATTGTCCAAAAGTGCATAGTGTGGGAAATGACTTGATTATCATAGGCATCATTATAATGGCCTGTATAAAAAAAAAGCAGTTAATGTAGAGAGTAATGATGCTAAATGATGGAAAAGGGCTTCAGCGATACACTTTCATAGCTCAGCTGGAGCTCTACAAAGTTACAAAAGTTCTTCACTTGCATCATAAAAAAAAAAAAAGATACAACTTTGTTATCAAAAGTTTGACTTGAAAAGTTATCCTGTTAGAAATACCACCTCATGGTTTCATGCTTGCACCCTTCCTGTTACCCACAATGCTAATCTAGTCACTGTGGGAACAGCTAGCGATACCAGAGAACATGTCTAAAAGTTGTACAAGGCAGTTAAAAACTGTAGTTTCTTCCGAGTGTAATGTCTCAACCCCTTGCACTCAAGATTGCAGGCCTGCTGTTGTTTGAGGGGTCAGACAGGGTGTAGGGGGGGCAATCTGGGCATCAGAATGTCCTGGATGCCGATTGTGACACCGCACCTGCCTTGCATTTCGATCCTCACACCCTAAACCTCGCACCAGACCTTGCCATCAAAGAGCTCGGCCCGCGCTGTCTAACACGCAGCAGCAGCCAGGACATCTGTGGAGTTCTGGCAGCCTGTGGGTGTGCATGCATGTGTGCGTGCTCATTTGTGTGTCCAGACAGTGTGCGAGAGGCCTCACAGTCCAGCCAACACAGATTCTTACGGGGGCTGTCTTTGGCCGGCGAGCGCCTGGGAGCCGCTCCACTTTTTACAGCCTGAGTCCGTAATCGAGGCCTGTGGTTGAGTCCTGGGAATCCTGCAAACGGAAAGAAAAAAGAAAAAAGAAAACCACTTCACAAATCCAGCAGTCGCACCCTCATTTTACTCAAATTTTCTGTCTGTGTCACACTTAAAACAAGCACACACGTAAATACTTAGCACACAAGCGCCCTCCACTGCATGAATATTCATTTGCAACTGTGATGAGCTGTGACATGCTTTTCTGGCAGGGCCCCTGGACCACATGTTGGGGTGTTAGAGGGAGAGAAAGGCCGTGTCGGAGCATGTTACCCAGGCCTGCCTCATTCAATTGGATCCAACTCTGATAGTTGGATTTCTCAATCTCAGATGGATTCCAGACATTTCCTCAGAGCCGCTCCGCCCCTTCTTCCGCTCTTTGATTTTTAGAAACCGGACCAGCCAAGGCTGCAGGAGTGTCTGCCACATCTTCGAAGCAAAAATACATCTGAGCTACTCATTGCCTTCGGCACGGGGAGGCTGGCATGGTCAATGATGGTGAAACAAAGCGGCCTTTCCGCGGCTGCCCATTGTGTTCAAATCTTTGTATTGTTCAGTCGTCCACCCCCACCCCCACCCCACCCCTCCTCTCCACTCAAACCCAGCCAGCTGGCACGGAGATGGCAGAGCTGTTGACGAGGTTCACAATACCCCTTCCAGTGCACGCCACAATAGAGGGACATGGACACAGGCACCTCTATGGCTGAGGAGGGGATACTGGGGCCTCACAGGCAGGTGGTACTGCCAACGTCTCTGCGACGTGATGGTAGTTTTCCGAGCTGACAAGAGGCTGGCAGAGAGGTTTCTTCTTTTTAAACCCACATTGTTCAAAGGGGGAGACTCTGGAGGATGAGTGTTTGTGTGCTGTCTTTCCTCTTAGACAGACGGGAGTTTAATCTCACAGTATAAGGGGAGGCGCGCATCCATGAAACACTTCCCCTCTCTTCCTGTTTTTTGCAACCTATTCTAGAGCTGAATTTAGAATTTTGTTAAGAGTTATCAAAAACTAGGAAGTGGCGGGTTCACAAGTATTGGCAAACAGGAAGAGAAAAGGTGGATTTATTTTCCAAGAGAGGCAGAGTGCTACGGTGTTTCAAGTCTGAGTGACAGCTGGATGCTGGAGTGCCCTCTGAGGCCTTATACCGTGTTTGCAGCAGGTTGTCACAATTGTCTGGGTGCTCTTTGAAGGAGCTTTATAGCCCCCCCCCCCTAAAAAAAAAGAAGGACGAGAAAGCTGAGGGTTGTGTGACAGCTCCATCTAGATCCCCGAAGGTCATGTCTACCATTTTTCAGCATTTACTTCCCGTGGAAGAATGACTGCAGGTTCTATCTCTGTTTTACACTGTTTGCAGGTCTGCACAGCGGGCGCTGCCTTCAAATACAACAGTTTATTAAACAGTTTACCTTCTGAGTGCCACTCAACTTTTCTTTGAATCTACCTGGACATACTTTCTATTAAAACAACTATCAACTATCAGAACATTTTTGTTTAAGGTGGTTCCTGCAGAAAACCTAATGTTAGCATTTTCACCAGTGTAGCCTACACTTCTCTTCGAGTTAAAATTGCTAACTACTACTTTTAAGATCATTCAAAATTTTAAATTTAACTTTAGCTAACATTTTCAAGGTTTTAATTATTTCTTTTGTTCATCAGCTAATGCAGAGGTTTTAACTCAGTTTATTTAGCTGGTTTAAATGCTATTAAATATTCTTAAACAAATGTTGGATATTATGGAGCCCGTGTCCTGACATTAAAAGATTAAAATATATTTTGTTCTCACAAATTAATATCTTGTTCGCACAAAATAATATTACGTTCCCTTGAAACACTATTTCGTTCCCTCGAAATAATTAATTCGTGCAAACGAAATAATTATTCACATCATAAGTCATTCATAAACACGGATATGCTCTCCATCCGGAGTTTCAATGAATATAAGAAAAATATCATAAGATTTATGATACCTAGGCTTGCTGCTTTGCCATACAATTCACCGGACATAGCTCCATAGCAAGCTCCTAGTAGTTCATTTAAAACCTGCTTGTTGCCTAGTGACGTGGAGCAACCCCGCTAGGAGTTCTCTGTTTACATGCTTACAGCCCCTCTCACCGCTTAGCTGTTCTAAATGCTACTAAATGTTCTTGACTCAAACAAACATTGGATATAATGCCCATAGTTTAGTTTAGTTTAGTATTTGCAACAAAAATGGTGAACAATAACAGAACTATCCAGCTGTTCTATTTTGAGCCAGATGTCAGCTCAGACGAAGAAAATATAGACGTACATGAATCTAGTTGTCTTCAAGTGGATGCATCAGAATGGAGCAGAGCAGGGAGCTTATTGCCCGCCCATTGCATTTTCTGCCTCAAAATATTAGCTCTTCTTTAAAATGTATTTTTTCATCCGTTCCTGATTCACATCAGTATTAACAAAAAAACTCAGGAATGCAATCTTAAGCTTGATTTTTGAACATCTATCCTCCATCATTAGGGAAATGGCACAAAACATGTCAAAAACAATAAAAACACATTTTCATGAGAGTGGTCTTTAATGGACTCAATTTTGCTATTTTCTTTAGTAAGCACTGGGTACAGGTTGTTGACTGTTGGAAAAGGTTGAACATATTTGGAGTGGAACAGAGAAAACCTCAGCATTTTTACTCTTTTGGTGACAGGCTTTGACCTCACCATCCTGAATTTGAAGTTTTAGAAGGGGATTATGTTTTTTTTTTTTTTGTTTACTTTTTTGCATTTACATGTTTCCTGTGTCTACATTTGCATCGCTTACAAATTGGAACAAAGGATAGAGGCTAACCTCCTGTTCCTGCTGTCATGTTTTAATGAAAGAAACATTCTCTAGTCTGTCATATTTCCAGAGTTGACCTGGAACTACAAGTTTTATTGCTCTTTCAGAAAAAGAAAAACAAAAAAAAAGAAAAAAATCAACATTTTCTTATCGCTTTTGGTTTTAAACCACTTTGTCTTTTGGTGGAATATTTCTAGCATGCCTTTATGGAGCAGCAGGAATGGTTTTTGGATCCATGAAGCAACAGCTTTTGTACCTTTTTGTGGCTGCTGCATTCTTTCCATGCATCCTCCGTCTGTTTTAGCTTGTGGTTAACATCGGATAATGTCACATCATGGTTGTTTTTTGTTCATTTGCTTTAGAGACAGGTTGCAATTTAGAACCTTTTCACCTGTGGACACGCAGTGTCAAATGCTAATGTGTGTGCTTGCATACATTTTGAAGAATCTTCCTGTCAGACGACAACTGTGAGTGAATTTCATTACTATCAGAGAGGTAAACAGACGGCCTGGGGCAGCTCCAAGATGTTTTTAGTGTTAAGGTGTTTTTTTTTCCCTCAAATTTTCTAACAAGGTCATGGCTTCTCATGTTTATCCCACATTTAAACAAATAATTATTTGAGTTTTTTACTAGTAAGAATTTCTAAAGTAGTATTTAGCTTTTACATTGTTTAGAATGGGCAAAAAGGGTCAGCGGTGATATTGGCAATCCAACCGACCCGTCATGTGTTTTATAAATAATTTATCCCATTATTTGTCATATTTTTCTGTGTACGTATTTTTTCTATTTATTGTAATTCATACACTATAGAGCGCACCAGATTTTTAGGTGCACCATCAATTAATGATCTATTTTCAAACTTATATATTTTCAAACATATATAAGGCACACTGAATTCTAAGGCACATTACGTGAGACTAAAGAGTCTGAATTAAGTCCTTCAGTCAATCAAACTTTATTGACAACATTCACAGTAATTCTAGAACCAGTTTGTAAAACCCACCATGCTAACCATATTAGCATAATACCAAATCCTGTTAGTCCCAACCCTTTTTTGCAACACGTAATAAAAAAACAGAAGAATTACACTATAACAAACATTACTGTGACTCTGCTAACTCCTAACTTTGATTGTGACAAGTAAAAAGACATAATCCTAACATCAACACTTTCAAATAGTTCAATAAAAATTTGATTTGACACGTAGAAAGAAGATTTCTAGTCCCATGATGAATAAAAACACTATTTTTGTTTATTCTAAGTATTCCCATTAGTTGTATCAGGCAACTTTTGCTCAGAGCCCAATTACTACATTTCCCATAAACACTAAACCAAAATTTTTGTAGTGTTTTTTTTTTTTTTTTAGAATTATTGACTGCATTTCAAAGTCAGACTGAGTGAATGTGATGTTACACGTAGAAAATAGCTTCTTTGTGGCTCCTACCAAATGAAGTCAATTCAGTCCCCATTTTTTTTGCAAGACAGACATCCCCATGTTGGAACTAGATGATGCCAGTAAATAGTGATTGGTCCGAGTACATCTAATCATAACTGCCCGTATGGGTGCCTGTCTGCGGATAACATGGGCAAACCTGTAAGGGGCACGCAGGTGGCCCGAACAAATTTGTAAAAGTGTAGAGTACTACACGCATATTCTTTTGTACGGCTTCACTGTGGGCGACAGGTTTTGGTGAACACTTACGTAAGTAAATAAGTAAGTAAGTACATTCTAGTTAAAAAGCGCCTCTCACACTGAAAAAAAGGCAAAACGTTTATTTGAAGAATGGATGCAATAGTATTATGTAACTTTGACCAAATTCCTTTATGTTTTGTATCCAACGTATTAGTATTTTAATAAACCTACCAAATTTACTGAGAAAAAAATACCAACATGTTTTGAATGTGTTGAGTGAACTCAATTGTTTCATGTAACACCAACATTATACAGTCAATCCCACAATTTTCCTCGCTTTTGGCGCTAAGAATTGTGGGAAGAAGACAGGCAGAAAGCGGCAAAACAGAGCTGCAACAAGTGGTAAGTACCAATTTTCTTACGTAATGGAATTTTAGATGTGTGGAGAAAAATAATATAATTTGAAAACAAATACATCCGTAGCTTATGTGCAATTCAAAAGCGTAATATTTTTTTATCGGGACAAAAATATTTGGCCTCGGTGCTCCATTTTCTGAAGTCGTTGCCCCCTTCACGGGCTTGACCGTTTCACCGGTAGTCGGTGACGAAGTAGTCGGATTCTCGTGACGTCTCTAAAGGTAGCCACATGAACCTCAGGGGAGCTCCAAGACACACTTGCGCTGACCTAAGGATGCGACCACACCCGTCTACCTTCCATAAGTCAGGATAACTCGTACAGATGCTGTTGTTCATCTTTCAGCATATCCTGTCAGAGGTTGCCACAGCGAATCAGCTTTCACTGATTTGCACAGGTAGTTCGGCAGAGAGTTTTACACTGAATGCCCTGACACAGCCCTGTATTTTATCCGAGCTGGGAACTGGCATAGGGCCTCCCCTTTAGGAGTGCATCTGAATAAGGCAAGATCAATGTTTAATTTTTAGGTCTGAAGTGGATCAAAATCTCATGAAGGGGCATTTTATATGTATTCTAACTATAACTAGTTGTAACTGTTCTTTTAACTGTCAATTTGAAAAAAATCCTCCAAATTTTAGTTTGCTTATCGCATCATTTTGTAAAATCAGTGGAAAGAACATCAATTTATCAGCAACAAAGATGTCTCTTAATTTATTCTCATTAATATGGTAGCAAAAACTTTTTAATAAAATATATGAAAGTATATATTTTGAGGATTGATGGGTTTTCCAGTAAATCACCATGGGATTGCACCGGCAATCCCCAAAAGTTGTGATTCCAATTCCCATGAAATGGGTTACAAAACTCTTGTGAGCCAGAAGTTGTCAGTTTTGACAGCTTAATCTTTTCATGGTATAAGGGAAGACGTAGGGTTGGCAGACTGCTAGCGTTTTAGCCTCAACAAATGCAAAACAATAAGGGCCTGCTCTGCTTTCAAGTTCTGCTTCAAGATGAATTCATCATCCAATCAGTCCTTCCCTAAGGAGCCCCACTCATTCCACATCTCAGCCTGTTCTCCCCCCACCTTCAACCTGCCCCACCCCGAAGAGCCCCATCCTTGATGCTGTCAGTTTGGCAGTTTTGAGGGGAATTGGTTGCTCTTTGAAATGCAATTTCACAAACCCAACACTGGCATGTTTACACTGCTGAGTAATCGTGGAGGCCAAATGTTTAATTACATACGGCGGGGAAAGCAGCAGGAGGCCACATCGCGGCAGGGTTCACAAACAACAACCGACTCTCCTCCTGGTCAGATGTGCCAGTAAATACCAATCTTGCAGGCAAAAACTTTGTGCCAACAGACCATAGGCTTAAGTGTGTGTGTTGGTGGGGGCATTCATCTCTATTCTTGCATCTTAAGGCAACATTGACCCAAAAAATTCTTATGTTCACAATCTCATAAATTCGCAATTTGCCAGCAAAAAAACAAAACAAAAAAAACCCCACTAAAAGGTGTGTGAACTTTCACCCGTTCAGTTAAACGTGCATCAGTTTCCAGCATCCCCATGGTGGTCTGCTCAGCAGGTTTTGGTGCAAACCTTGGCTCTGCTAATGGACCCAGACTGTTTCAGAGGTGCAGGATGGTTGGCGGGTATGGGGAAAAAACAGGGGGGAGTAGTGGGTCCAATGTCTGTGACCCCTGGAAGGTAGAGTGGCTGTGGAAGGAAGTGCAGAGCAGCAGGGGAAGGGGGAGCACCTGTGTAGGCCGGTGGCAGCCTGTCAAGCTTAACTAATTTTGAAATTGACCTCCAACCTCTGTTCCCACGGTGCACCAGGCTGAGAAAAGTCTGGGCTTCTCTTTCAACTTCTGCTTCTAATTATCGGCTACGGAAAGGTTGTTATCTGATTAGGCCTCCATATAAAAGCATATCAGTGGTTGTATCCTTTCCTCTGTGTCGGTACAAATTAGCCTATTAACACGCAACAGGGATGTGGTGGCTGATCTAATAAAATGTAGCTTAAGCAGATAATAGCAGCGGTTTCTTGAGAGGTTGACCCACTGTGAGGCATTAAAAAGGCCTTCAACCCTAACCGAGTACTCTCAGGTACAAAATTAACTGCTACGTTAGCGTTCATTAAAGTCTGGATATGTGATGGAAAAAGGTTAAAAGCTTAAAGTCACAGTTTACTGATGACTTATTCTTGGATACTGTCTCTGTAAAAATAGTTCTTCTTTATCTTTGCCACTTAGCCAATATCTGCTGCTGATATCCTCTAGATTATTGTATAAGGAGCACTTAAAAGCTTTTATTTTTAAAAACAACAACATTGCGCTTTGTAATCTGGAGCTCCTTATTTATGGATTATTTTGATTGTTCTTATTGATGTTGTTGCCATTTTGAGAGGAACACAGCACACAAAACATAGAGTGTAAATATGCAAACATGGATAACGAGTAACAGTGTCAGTTTTTTCTTTTCTGTGGTACTATGAAGGTTGTGAGTTAGCATAGTCACAGTAACGTTTGTTTTGGCCATTTCAGTCTGTTTTTGTATGTGTTGCAAACAAAGTTAGGAGTTACAGGTATTATGAATACACTAACATGGCAAATACGTTAGAATTAAGAGTCAGTCTGTGTTTTTGCAAGTTGCAAAGAAGGTTGGGTAGTATCAATAGGCTAACCCATAACCCAAGGTGTAGGAGTTACGGATCATGTGAATGCTCTAACGTGGCTAACGTATAGCATGTTACAAACAACTGCCATAATTACTGTAAACACATTTAATAAAGTATGAATGAGAGACAAATTAATGTTGACCCATTATCGGTGAGACTTATAATGACATAAAGTCAAAAATAGACCAATAACTGGCTTTCATTTATTATATTTTCCGTAAAAAAAATTTTTCAAATACAACAGTGCACCTTGTAATCCAGATTAGTTCATTTATGAATTATATCTACTCATTGATTTCAAAGTAATTTTAAATGGTACACTCGCTCTGTCAACATTTTTTGTTGTGTGTTATTACAAAAATGCTAATGTGCAGATTTTTTGTATGTGTTCTTAACAAGGATGGGATTTAGCGTAGTCACTGTTTTAGCAGTGACAGTTGTTTTTTTTTTTTTTTTTTTTACGTGTTGCAAAACGAGGTTGGGAGTTACAGGTGTTCTGAATATGCTAACGTTGGGAATGCTTTTAACATGGCTAATATGAATGTGCTACAAACAACTTCTAGAGTTACTGTGAACACAGTTAATAAAGTCTGACCCACCGACACATTTATTTTGGACTCTTTGTCTTTTGTTGCCTGATGGACTTGTGGTGTGCCTTATATATGACATTAAGTAATGGACCATTCATTCCTGCAGACTTTTCATGACAGTGAGGACTGAAAAAAAACTTTTTAAAAAAAAATCCATTTGTGCCAACAATGTTATCATGCCCTTTACTTTCCTGTTTTGTATTGCGTTCTTTAAAACAACGGATTTGACTTATTAGTTTTGACATTTGCTGAGCTTTTTTCTAAAGTGGAAATACAAAAAAAAAAAAAAAAAATTGTGGAGTTGGGATTCAATAGATCCCCAGAATGGTAAAAGGTCCAGAAACTTGTACAGAAAAAAAAACAAAAAAAAAAAACAAACGTAAAAGTGTCTCAATAAAGCAACCTTTTTTTTCAAATTTAAGGTTTTGGTGTGCGCACCTTTCACTTCTCACAACCATAACCCCTGAATCCCCACATGCCTCTGCAATTGTTTCTCCACTGCCAGTCATTATCATCACAAAGACAGCGAGGACATGCATGGTTTCATTTGCTCAATCATCTCCCAGAGTAAAGGCGATGAAATCTTTGAAGAAGGACGAAAATCAGGGGGAGAGAAAAAAAAGGAAAACTGCCCCAGGAGCAACATCTAAATGAAAACAGCAGTTTTCAACCCAAAGCGTGTTCAGTCAAGCGGGGAACGCCCAGAACAAAGGCGCTGTTGTGTGTTTTCAAAAACCCTGGTGTTGTACAGGGGTCCTGACCTTCGTCGAGCTTGACCTTAACCTGTAAGAGAAGGGTCTGTTTGTTTGGAAATGACACATTACACCTCATGTGCTGGATGACAAAGGGGCTGTCACTCACAAATACCAACCATCGTGGAGAAAAAGCTAAAACTCTTACTTTATTTTATGTCTAGAGTTTTTGTCTTGTATTTGTTCCATATTTACACTGACATTAAGAGTCTAACATTTGTTCTATTTTTTTTCCAACTTTATTTAAACAAAAGTCCAGTTTTCTGTAAATACTAAATGATTCAGAACCAGTCAACTAAGTTCTAGATGCCAATATTTTAGCTATTTTCAATACTGGATTTGTAAATTAGGCTTCCGCACTGTCCAAGAAGATGCATAAAGAACTTAAAGCAGCACTCAATGCATTCTGGATCTGCAGGTCTGTTGGGAGGAACCTAGTAGAAGAAGCAAGAACAAAGGGGATAGTAGCTTGACCATCTCACCTGCAGGGTGGAATAAAAAGCTAAAGCCAGCAAGGGTGCTCTTTAAATTAAACCTGGAATATCTGAGACAAAAAAATTTGCTCCACTTGCAGAAATATCTTCTGTGACGCCCATCAGCATCCATCTTAATGAGTTTCAGCATAAATGGAATGGGCTCCAGCAAACACTTAGACAAATGCAATTTCACTTATCAGCCAGAACATACTCCAGCAATCATCTCATTTTTCACTTGGTCTCCCTCTCACGTTCCTGATCTACATTATTCTAAAACGCAAGTAAGGGTGATCGTAGTACTCATCCGGCCAAAGCCACTTTACCTCCAGCAAATGTTGAGGCTGTACTTTCGCTGTAGAGTGACAAAAAAACACAGAGCACGATAGCGCCACATTCTTTTCATTAACGTGTGAGCAAAGAAAAGCCCCGGTTAATTTATAGAAGCTAAATGAAATGAAAAAAAAGGTGGTGCTAAAAATGAACAGAACAGGTGCACAAATAGAATCTATGATTTAAAATCCAGAGTCACATTGGGGTTTTGAAGAAATTGTGGCTTTTGAAGAGCTATCAAAGTAATAATTCTAATTGGGTAAAATAAAAACTGAATGTAATCAACAAATAATAAGGTAATGGATCTAAAGAAATTAGTGATGGGAGTATCAATACTAAGTTATAAATTAAATTAAATAAATTAAATATAAATTATCTTAAATCACCTATTTTGGTATTGACTGCTCAGTTAAAGAATCAAATACTTATTAATAAATGAGAAAATGTAAACGCGTGTCATTTCCAGATATGTTTGGTTAGTAGATGAGTTACTTTAGTGTTTTGTGCTGAAACACATTGAAATGCCCCATCAGAAACGTGACCATAGGAGCCGTGAGTTGTTAATGTTACCCATAGCACAGCACAACTAGATGATTTTAGAAAGACTGCATATGTATTTTTAACCTTGCAAAACCTTAAAGTTGTAACCGTGCCAGATGTTGATGGTATTTGTTTATAGGATAGCAAATAATATGCTTAAGAAAAAATCACCAATAAAAAATTACCAGTGATCACTAACAGAACTTAACAGCTATCAACAACTAAAGATAATTTTAAATCCAGTTACTGCTTCTTTGCAACAATGACTGACCGGTCCGGTCACCGGTCCTTTAGTTATGGCTGGACATTTTCGCCCTTCTTGAACAAAATGTATCAACACAGGGTCTCCACTTTACAGTTTATTTAAGATTGGTTGAATCAAATTCAAACTAATTTGTCCGACTACACACTGAAATTGTTATACCACTTTAAAGAATTTAGTAAAGGAAATTGAAAAAACCCTAAAAGAAACTAAGTTGCTTATGAAATTGCTGACTTACTGATTTGTCCATAAAGGTGCTTAATATAAATACAAAAACACTTATATGTACAGTACATGTTTTTTTAAGCCAGTCTACCAAACAGGGGTTATTTAGTTACAGTGGTGCTTGTTTGCACATAAAGGAAATGGTTAAGGTGTACTTAAAAGCCTTAATTTTTTTCAAAAAAACAGCAGTACGCTTTGTAATCCGTAGTGCCTTGTACTTGTATGGATTAATGCTGGTTGTGCTTTCTGATGTCGAAACAATTTTGTCAAAATGTTTGGGTGGCAGTGTGGCGGGGTTGGACTGTTTTCTAGTTTTCGTGTTAGTAACAAGGTTGGGAGTTAGCCTAATCACAGTAACGTTTGTTTTAGTTGTATCAGTCTGTTTTTTATGTGTTCCAAGCAAGGTTGGAAATTACAGGAATTGGGAATATTCTAATGCGGCTAATGTGTATAATCTACCGTATTTTCGCACTAAAAGGCGTACTTAAAAACAATTGAAAAAAAAAATGACATTACACTCTATACTTTGGAGGGCCGCATAGATAGAATATTTTTGGTTGTGTTTACTGATGGTGAAGTGATTTTTAGAGTCTCTGTCAAAATGTCAGTCTTCTTTTCAGTGAGTTATAAACAGTTAGGTGTTAGGTTAATATAAAGATGGTAACAGGACTACTTTTAAGTGGTGTCAGACTGTGTTTATTTTATTAATTTATTTATGTGTAAAAAGGTTAGGAGTTAGCCTAATAACAGTAATGTTTGTTTTAGTACCTGTAGTAATCTTTTTTTTTTTTTTTAAGTTCTAGAAACAAGGTTTAGGTATACAGATATTGTGAATAAGCTAACACAATTAAGTTAGGGTTAATGGCAGAGGAAGTGTGCATTATCACTTTTTAACGCACGCCGTGGAAGCCTGCATACTTCGAAAGCCATTAACCCGCTTATACCATGGTCCCCTACCATAGAAATAAATAGTAAGCCGTTTTCAGTGTTTAATTCTTGTTTTTTTCCAATGTGGATCGCTATATCACAAAAAGCGGACTATTTGTTACGTGGTGCACGTAACAAATACTACACTATAAGGATTTTTTATTTTTTAAATGATAGTACACCTTTTTATCCATATATATGAATTAACTCTCAGATATGGCTCAGTTATGTCGAAGCGATTTTGAGAGGTACACTGTGCTCTGTCAAAATTTTAGTCTGTTTTTTTTTTACAAATTGTTGGGTGTTAGTGTGAATACGCTAATGCGGTGTAGCGTTGTCAGACTGTGAATTTTTTAAGCAATGTGTTTTTGTGTTTCTTACAAGGCTGGGAGTTAGCTTACACAGAAATATTTGTTTATGAGTCTTTTTTCTTTTGTTTCGTACACATGGTTGAGAGTTACAGTAATTGTAAATACCCTTAACATGGTCAACGCTGTTATGTGGCCAACTAGTATTGTGTTACAAACAAGTTCTAGAATTACTGTGAACGCAGTTAATAAAATCTGACAACTGACAGACACATCTTTGACACTTTTGTCTAGTTTATAGTTTTGTAAGCCTTAGATATGACATAAAGTAGACCATTGACGGTGTACCCCATAGTGTGGAAAATATAGTAAATGCAATATACAACGACATAGAAAGTTGTCAAATCTTTCTTTTGGAGTTAAAGTTTAAAACTAACCTATAAAATGGGTAATCTTTGCTGATTTGCCTCTCTTTAGCTCTCAGGAGCCTAAATTGAGCTCTTTTTGACGTGTGCGCTTGTTGAAATATCTCACTTGTGATATGCAACATGCAGAGGAGTAGCGAGACAGCCAAGCTCGATAATTGGAGGTTGCCATTCGCTCCTCTCCTGCCCTCCATTCGGGCTCTGTGCACCTTAGACCTGCGTTTACTGCTGACTTCTGAATGCCTTTGTTAAACAGCCATTTACACCTACGCCCCGTGAATACATTTCCTTGGGGTGAATTCCATAATTTTTCATGTGCCAGCGTGATGGATCGACCTGATTTTTAGATCCCAACTTTGACAAGCAGCCGAGGAGGGACAGCGCCACTCTGGAATGCCCTTTGTTTTGCATTGCAGCCCATTTAACGCAAGACAATAAATCTTCCCCATGCAAATTTTTATCTCTCTTAAATGCATAATGCTTCCTGAAGGTTAACATGGATTGTGGTGGAATTTAGCATTTCAGCCACAAAATAGTGTCCGCGCTGAGGAAATAAGCCATGCAGATAAACCGGCAATCCAGTGGGGGATTAGTGACGATGAGTGATTTTATGTTGGTTGTTACAGTTTAATGGCTCTTCCGCTGTAAATGCTTGAAATAAAACCCATTAAAGTTTTTTAGTGTACACTGTCTCTACACTGTCGCACTTCTAGCAAACCATTTGAAATTGCCCATTCAGGTTTCCTATGAGTCATTATGGTCCATGTTGTGTGTGAGTGCGTGTGCATTCCGATGTGTGTGTGTGATTAAAATGAACCCGCCAGCTTGAGTACCTGGAACTGGCGAGGCACAACAAAAGCGGGCGGACCATTCTCCCTCTGATAAACAGACATAATTCAAATGTCAGCATTTGAATGTCATCCTCAAAGAGCCCTCTCCATCAGCGCTCGAGTCATTACAGACGATAGGCAGAGAAAAAAGGAGAGGGACATTGTTTCATCTGTTTGAGCTTTCTATCCCTCTAATTATTAAAAGCGTCTTTCTTCTTCTCCCTCCCTTTTGGAAATGCATGGAGGGAGATTAGAAGTATTGTAGCCTCTTTACAGTACTGCCCCCCTTCACCACGTTCCTCCTCTCCATACAGGTTGAGTTTTAATATGAAGAAATGCAGTCCAGATGGTGAGGAACAACACATCATCCCTCTGTCTGTCTCACCCCTTCACCATCCTGTCCCTCAGAACCGACACTGGATAACAAAGATATGCAGATGAGGTCTAAGCGGCGAGCTCTGGATCGTCGCCAGGGAGATCGTCTCTCACAATGGCGGGACCAAATTGATACGTCCTGCCAACTACGCCACAGTAGCGGTGGTCTGTTGTGCGGCCTGCCAAAGCCGGCGATCCAGGAGCGCGTGCCCCTGGTGGCAAAGTGAGGACATTGGCTGCTGAGCGACTGCCAGAGGCCTGTGACACGATATGTAGCATCGGTGTCAATGGTGTCATTAGACACACTGTGACGCTGCCAGCAAACTCATTAGGCTGAGTGGAAGTGCCTTTGTATAGCCAGACAACTAATGTACTTGTTGAGAACGCCATGATAGCTTTCAAGTACTGTGGTTTCTCTCTGTCTAAGGTCACCGGGTCACGTTGATTTGATGATGCATTATTGGGCCGGATTGTGCTGCATATTATCCCAAGGGGTTTGTCTGCCATTAGGAGAGGAAAAGTTCAGAAAAACAGAAAAATACAACATGTACTTCAGAAAAGTTGAACCTAAATATGAATTCCATGAGATAATTATCGGCACTTTTTGGGTTGAGAGTTTGACTTGACGGTCCTTGGTATTAAAAATGTTCAAACCCCCTCAGTAAAAATCCCCAACTTGATGATGAAAAATTGTGCCAATAAATGGCCTTTCTTTTGAGGAGTTCTACTTGTGTCTTTGACAGCTGGTAGTAGTTTTTACATCCTAGACAAAGGGATCCAATGCTAAAGGCTTTTTACCTGTTGTATCTATTGACCTCCTCAAACTACAGTTTGGTTGTCAAGTTTCTATACCTGTCTCAATATTTTAGTTGTGTTAATTGTACCCTCTTGTTGGAGAGACACAAATCAAAGTGTTTAATTTTGAAGACCCACTTTGATTAAAAGTGTGTATTTGGTCTTGTTAACATGTTCATGTTATATTTTTTGATAATGGAGGCCAGGTATATAGATGGCCTAATTTCCTCATTTCAAACAGCAAGGCAGGGAAAGTGCATTGGTATTATTAGTAATAGTATTTACAACTTTTTTACAACTACAGCGCTCATAGGCTCTGTGCAGCATTCAGCTGGGGTAAAAAACTTAAAAATCCATACATTTTTGCTCTACAGGGTTACTGAGTGGTCTACAATCTTAAAATTCTGTGTGCCGAGTACAGATTTGCCCATCCTACCAAGGACAGTTGTAGCTGAGGCATTGGTGTCTTAGTATAGCCATTTCTGATTGACAGTTGTGTTGGTGCAACCGAACAAGACCCACTGAATAGGAGCAACATTTTTATCTAAAGACATCAAAAGGGGGTTTGCTTGGGTAGGCTCTTACAAATGCACCAAGTATAACCTTATGGCCTAGAACAAGGATGTCTGCAACCAAAAGCATATGGCCCTTACAAGAAAACAAACTGCACCCTCTCTCTGGGGGGCTACACTGTCAGCAACAATGTCAAAAAAAGTGACCCACTTCAACATGGGTCGGTTGTGCAATGCAAAAGGAAGAATTGTTACATCCAGGAACAAAAATCAAACTCTTACCAAATCTCTTTGGGCTTTATTTTTTACCTTTACAGGTGTACCGAATTAAGGAAGCAAGAACAAAGAAAAAACACCAAACACAACATCAAAAGACACTGGAGTCATTGCCTCTACAAACCCGATGAAGTTGCTGTTTGACCAGGCATGTTTGGTATGCTCTGAATCATCGTATATGACGTCGTGTTCCAGTTCCTGCCATTATCTGGCAACTTCGTAAAGCCATTGAAGAGGGGTTAACCAACATTCCACAGGCCATAATCCTGTTGATTGGATTATCTCAACAAAGAAAAAGTGTTCATTACCACAGATTTTGATTGATTTGTGAACAATATTTGAGACAAATGGTTTTTCTGTCTTTATAGAAAATGTTTTAGATTTTTGGGTGCATCAAATGAGAGCAAAACAAAAGTGAAACATTTATATGTTTGTACAGTGTATTTATCTAAAACACCAACTGATCCATTTTCAAATCTGATTGCATTAATAGATTAATAGATTAGCGATTGCATTAATAGATTAGTTCAATTTAAAATTACTTCGATTGAGCAGAGGTTCCTTTCAAATATCGTGTTCCCTTGCTATAAACAGTTGTTTACCTGTGGCGGCCTGTTGATTTTTAGGATTTCTTTTAGACAAATCTTTGCAGTTTTATATATCATTTATTGATAACAACTCACTGTGTTCTGCATCCTGATTGGCTGTAGACCTTTGTCAATCAATCGTATCTATGCCATGTCTCCTGTACAATACAAAATGTAATTAATCTTACACTATTAAATTGCTAGCAGTGTGACTCTTAAGTCTTTCTCCCAAAACATTAAGTGTTTATAGACCCACTACAATGAAAATAATGCTTTTGGTGTTTTTAACGCGTTCTTGTGGTATTTTTCTGATGTTTGAAGACTTGTATAAAGAAAATTAAGCTAAAAAGTTGCATTTCCGAGTTTTTTCTTATACAAATCATGAATCAGGAGTAGATGAAAAAATGCTATTCGAAAATGATTGTATTTGTTACGTGCACTGACCAAAAATATAAACACAACACTTTTGTTATTGCTCCCATTTTTTATGGTATGAACTCAAAGTTGTGAAACATTTTCCACATACACAAAATAACCAGTTCTCTGAAATATTGTTCACAAATCTGTCTAAATCTGTGATAGTGAGCACTACTCCTTTGCCAAGACAATCTGTCCCACCTCGCAGATGTGCCATATCAAGATGCTGATTAAACAGCATGATTATTGCACAGGTGTGCCTTAGACTGGCCACAAGAAAAGCCCATTCTGAAATCTTTAGTTGTGTCACACAGTACAATGCCACACATGTCACAAGTTTTGAGGGAGCGTGCAATTGGAATGCTGATAGCAGGAATGTCCACCAGAGCTGTTGCTAGGGAATTGAATGTCCATTTCTCCATAATAAGCCGTCTCCAAAGGCATTTCCGAAATTTTGGCAGCACATCCAATCTGCCTCACAACCGCAGACCACGTGTAACCACACCAGCCCAAGACCTCCACATCCAGCATGTCCACCTCCAAGATCGTCTGAGACCAGCCACTCGAACAGCTGCTGAAACAATCGGTTTGCATAACCACAGAATTCCTGCACAAACTGTCAGAAACCGTCTCAGGGAAGCTCATCTGCATGCTCGTCGTCCTCATTGAGGTCTTGACCTCACTCCAGTTCGTCGTCGTAACCTACTTGAGTGGGCAAATGCTCACATGAGATGGCGTCTGTTACGTTGGAGAGGTGTTCTCTTCACGGATGAATCCCGGTTTACACTGTTCAGGGCAGATGACAGACAGCGTGTGTGGCGTCGTGTGGGTAAGCGGTTTTCTGATGTCAATGTTGTGGATCGAGTAGCCCATGGTGGTGGTGGGGTTATGGTATTGGCAGGCCTATGTTATGGGCAAAGAACACAGGTGCATTTCATTGATGGCATTTTGAATGCATGGAGATACCGTGACGAGATCCTGGGGCCCATTGTTGTGCCGTACATCAAACAACATCACCTCATGTTGCAGCATGATAATGCACAGGCCCATGTTGCAAGGATCTGTACACAATTCTTGGAAGCTGAAAACATCCCAGTTCTTGCATGGCCAGCATACTCACTGGACACGTCACCCATTGAGCATGTTTGAGAAGCCTCTTTTACAGCCTCAACACATCTATAGTACAACATTGAATAAGATAAAGCAGATACATAGGAGATTTTCCCAATTGCAGGTAATTTTAAGAACGCAACTCTATGTTCAGCTTCCTTGTTTTTTTTTTTTTTTTTGTGTTTGCAAGTCAATTGACTTTCAAATGTTGCTATCAAATTAGCAGATTGTTTGAATCTTCAAACTGTATGCTTACAAAGATGGAATTAACTGCAATATTTCAACATCCTGAAGTGACAGATGTTACAAATGTCTGTCTTCAACTAAGATCTCAATCAGGAAAGCCAATACAAAGATGAATCAGACACACATTATCTGTGCAGTCAGGAAAAGAGTGTGAAAGTAAAAGGAAGTCGGGGGGGTAAGGGGTGGTTGAGAGGTGGAGAGATAACCATATCTCCTCCCCCGCTCAATAAGCCTGCGCCTCATTACCAATGCAAGAGGTTTTCCTGTGAGGGGGTAGAGAGCAGCGGAGACGGTGTGTAATCACATGCTGTCATTACCTTAATTTAGAGACAGAACATGATTATCTCTAACTTAATGTCATTCCATTCATATATGAAAACTGGTGTTATTCATACTTTTGCTGGGGAGGATGAGAGAATGTTTTCAAACGGATCTGTGCTGCAAACAAAGTATTAAAAAAATATCCTTCACATTTCTACTGAAACTAGAAAAAAAATGTCCGTTGTGGCTAAATGTCCATCATAAGTGTCTGATTTAAAATTTACTAAAGATCACTTAAACCTTGAAAAGGACATATATGTTCTGAGCAATTAACTTAAAAAAAGAAAGAAAGAAATGTGTGACTCCAGGAAACCATTTTCTCAAAACAGAGAAATGCAATAGTCCAACATGGTGGTGGTAGGTTGATGGTATAGGGCTGTTTGGCAGTTATGACTTGAAAAGTGTGACACATACTATATTCTTGCTATAGACTTTGTTTTCAATGGCAAATAAATCGACATTTGAAACAAATTTGCAACCTAACAATATTCCAGGTTCAGTGCATGCTGCAACCTATGATCTGGTGATTATAGGTTGGTAGCAGCATTAGGTAGAGGAGCCGCTTGACTTTAGTGTGTCTGGATGAATGGGACTGCAGGACCAGGGGTCTCTAGCCTTGTTCCTCGTCGGCTACAGCCCTGCATGTTTTTGAAGCTAACCTGCTTCAGTAGATGCTGATTAGCTGGATTGAATCAGACCAGTTTCTTATTTACTTAACACACCTGATCCAAGGGAGCAGCAATTACTGAGGACGGTTGGTGACCACTGGCCAAAGTATACGCCACCTACCATTTTACCATCCAAGGGTTAAGCTTATTGACAGTTGTTGTTGACTATTTAGTCCTCTTTTATAACAACAGTGTCGAATGCAGTTCTCAGGTTGAATTGGTAATTTCTTTTAACATACTATACTTGGATGCTTTATTAAATGAAATCATTATTTATATTATATATATTTTATGGGATTTATCTTTATGTTGCTGATGTTTGAGGTAAATTTAAAAAAAAAAATTGGGGAAGCTGTTAGAAAGGAAGGCTCCAGGGAAACATGTTCTTAGCATAAACCTTTGTTTACACTGAAGGAAATTCATACATCAAAAAAGTGTTCGGAAACTTGACTTGCTTGCCGTGTGTGGGAGGAGCTACTGGAAAAGGTTTTTAGCCCTATGACTACATTAAAACATCGGATATCTGGATATCTTATGTACAGTCAATGTATGAAAGACATGGATTAATTTGAGAAATCAGGTTTATCTAGTTTGAAACTATCGGTAAGCACATCTCTATGTCCGGGTTCTTGGAATCATTCAAAGACTCTCCCAGCACGGTGAGCTTCACCATCTATGGCAGGAGCTGTGTATGAATGATAGTACTTCTGTCTCCCTGTGGCCCAGTTTGACGAGTTGCAGCCCCGCATTAGTCTGAGAATTGTTTAGATTCAAATACAGAAAATGTCAGGAGAAGGACGATCAGATGTTGGTTTTGGACTCCACCTGAATATTATGTCATCCATGCATCACAAGCCAAAGAGTTCCTGATTGGTGTACTTGATATGAATTCTTCGCCAATGTTCTGATCCTTAAATTTGTCAGAATTTTTGCTGCGCAGGACATTAGATTACTACACAATCAAAGGTAAACCTAAAACTTTGAGTTGTTTGTTGAAATCTCTTCTAAAAGAATCTGGTTTTCCTTTTTCCCCCACCTTCTTTGAACTTTGCCATCCCTCAAGATCTATGTTTAGCAGCTTCCAAGGGCCGTCTCCCTGAAAGTCTTTTGGGTGTTGCCAAATCTCCCCAAAGGGCCATTGATCCTGGAGGTCCCCATAGTTGGACTCTGTCAGCTAGATTGACAGATACTAATAGCACGGATGCCTCTCATTCCAGAGAGACAGCCTATTAGGGTGTAAAGCTGAAGGGAGAGCGGGAAAGTCGCCAACAAGCCACTGACTTATTAGTCAGATTGGCTCATCTGTACGCCGCTGTGGGGTGCTGTGCTGATATGCAAATGTCACGCAGTCCTCACTACTCCCACTCCTGAAACTGTCTTCTTCACTGTTTTTACTGTTCCCCTGCCTCCCTTCCTACTTTCCTTTCCCAGTTCCCTAATTGATCTGGGGAGATTTAGGATAACCTCTTTTCTCGTGCAGCGAGATGAGAGGGCAGAGATTAGAAGTGGAAAGAGGGGAGGAGAACCCAAAAATGGATAGGTAATTGTTGTGCCTCTTACAGAATCATCTAGATTGGTTATGTAAACAATGTTGAAAAGAAAAGAAAAAACATTTTTGAATTGGAAACAACATTAACAATCCCAGTATTGTTAGTTAAACTAGCAGAGTAGAAATGAAAACACACAGAAAGACGTTCCCTGAACAGCTCTGGCTTCTGCCCATTTAGAAACCATTGAAGTGATAAGCGGTACCATTATCCAGACAATCAATGAAGGAGGGCATGATTAATG
Source organism: Oryzias sinensis (assembly GCA_037389245.1). NCBI lineage: Eukaryota > Metazoa > Chordata > Actinopteri > Beloniformes > Adrianichthyidae > Oryzias > Oryzias sinensis. Next base: position 14,943,277 of record CM074510.1, read on the forward strand.
TCACCCCGGAATATTTCTTGGCCTCGGCTGCAGGGACAGCTACTGTACTCGTTCAATGTGCAGCGAGAATTAGCTCATAACCCCATTTTTTTTTTTACAGGACAGTTATTGGATTGTTGCTTTAGCTGATGATTTTTAAAGAGGTTTCCTGTATCTTACGTTTTATCACCTTTAGGCTGAGCTCTTTCAGTTTTTGAGTAATAAACATTACAAGAGAAAGCAAACTTAAACACTATATGCCAAAAGGCGGGTATACAGAATAAGCAAAACAGCCTAACTACTGCACTAAAGGCCTTAAAAGCCCTACCTTCTTAATAAAAAAAAGAAAAAAAAGGCAGCCCGGTAGTGTAAACACCCATCCTATATAGCAGTTACAGGTAGTGTAAACACGCTAACGTGGCTAGTGTGTAGCGTGTTGTAAACGAACTCCAAAGTTACTGCGATCACAGTTTATAAAATTTGGTTTACAGACTCATCTCTGACTATTTTGTCTTACTAAATATGCCCTATAATTTGGTGTGCCTAATAGATATATATATTTGAAATTATAACATTCATTGACAGTAAGCCTGAGCACCTTAAAGTACGAAAAGTATAAAGTACAAAGGTAAAGTACAAAAAATAAAAGTACCAAAAATGGAGTGTTATTGAAAAATGGGCAGATTACACACAAGTTCTAAGTTTGTGTTTATGTCTAATGCTACATCAACACCAGGCATGAGTTGAATGTTTAAGAACATGCTATATATACTCTGTTTCATGAACATGGGATGGCCTGTGGTGTTTACACCACACCAGCATCGGACAAGAAGGTTTTTCTAATGTTTGCTAGCGCTTCTTCACCCCCTACAGTCGGAAGAGGCTTGATTTAAGTAGTGCAAATCTTGTGAATCTTGATCCAGGCCTTTTCTTTTCCAGCTTGATTCCAATATTTGAGAGAATTCCAACTGGGGGAAAAAAACACAATTTTGAATTCCTCTTGCATGATCATCTTTACAACAATCGGCACTTCCATATTTAGAAAAATAATGTTGTCCACATGTCATTACTAAATGCCAAATTTGGCTCATTGTTCATGGGTGGGGCACTTTGCCGTCACTTGTAATCATGTCACATTTTTGGTAGCATAATTCTTTGACATTGGAGATATTTGTCATAATACCAAAATAATACCTGCTCTTTGGCGTACCATAAGAATTTGACCGTTTATTATGTTTTTTTTTAACATGAATCATCTCATTTTGACAGAGAGAAATGGGGTTTTTCATATTGGGTTTGCACAGATAAGCAACACATTACTAATGTTGCCAAACTTCAGAATCTGCTGGAAATACGTTTATTGTGCGAACGCTTAAAGATTATGGTGGTCAAAAGAATCTAAACACTGGAGCCAAAGCTGGTGTCAAAGGGTTAAAGCAGACAATTCTAGCCTAATGAACTTGGCTGCAGATTGTTACCAAGGTGGCGATCCAGTTTGATTCACAAAACATTCTCAACTATTCACAGATCAAATCTTACAATTTATTTTATTACGTTTGAATTGTTGTGATATGTTTTTCTTTATATTGGATGTATGGATCTCAGCAGCGATGACACATTGTGAGGGGCCTTCCTAATACAGCTCAACAATCCTGCTACGTTAAAAAAAATTGAGTTTTTTTTTTTTGTCTTTGCCATTAAGATATCTTGACAGCACGATTACTTGTTCGAAAATACCACTTAATTCAAATAATGGCAGAAATTTTAAAAGGCTTCGGTTTTAAACTTTTGATCAGCTGATGAACAGTCTTTTTCATTAACATTTTTATTTTCTATATGAAAAATATTTGTTCTCTTGGTCACTTTTTCTTTTTGCATTTTGAAGCTCTATTTAAAACCTTGTTAAGTTCTAGCGGCACATTTTTGCATTTTCTTAAGTGGTCTTGAGATTTTGATCAGGAGTGTAGCAAAGATCAAGTGTAAGGAGGAAGAAAATGTAAAAAAGGTGTATGGCCGATGGTTCAGACAACATATAGTGATGTGGAAGTGCTTAGGAGGAGTGGCAGTAGGGTTTCAGATTGGACTGTTTAGATCTTTAGGAATGGAGAAGTGAACTGGTGCCCATTTTTTAACAAGTGAGACATGCAGAGTTGTGGAAACTACAGAGGAAAAAAGCTGGTGTGTCACACAAAGAAATTAATAGGAAAAAGCAGTGGATGCTAGGCTGAGGTCAGAATTGAGCATCACATTTTTTTCTCTCATATTCTTAGATTTTGTGCCATCCTCACACTTGTCCATTATTGTCACTCTACTATCCTGGTGTCACTCAGAGATCAGAGGCCTGCTCTCTGGTCTCTCCTCCACACAGTTAGTATTTACAGGATTAGAGTGCTGGAGATCTTAGCGGGAACACTTTTCTGCTGAGAGTGGAGAGAAAAGACAGGCAAATTACCAGCTAATGGACCACCGGGCACTAATATCTAAATCCTCAATCTGTCTGTAATTGCTGCAAAATGCTCTGGCTTGTGCTTCACGGGAGACTTCTAAGCGACTCTGCCTCCCCCCACCTTGTCTCATTTCTTTCCTTGCTTTATTAAAGCAACATGAAGATAAAAAAAAATAGTAGTGCTCTCATTTTCCCTTTGAGTCTCTTCCCTTCCCCTGATGGAATCCCAGAGACATCATTAATGTGTCTCCTCACTTTCATATCTCGACAGGAAGATGTGGAGTGACCGTCCTGCAGCTGCCTCGTCTCCCCATCCTCCTCTCCATCGAGGGCGGAGTGATTAATTTCCTTGTAAGGAGAGATGCAGAGCTCTGTTTGAAAGGTGTTTTATTTGCATTCATAATTACTTAATGACGAATCAGATATGGTTCATTGCGACCGAGCGCAGAAACAAGCTGTCGGAATCATGTATTTGAATTAGAAAACCACTAAAACAAGGCCGTCCGTGACCATCCGATATACTGAGGTCTTTATTTATTTCACTGGGGAATTATTACCGGGGGAGCATTATTTCATTCATTTTCCCTGCAGTAGATGACTATACTCTAATTAAAGCTTGTCTGTAAAGGCCCCGTTAGAAATGCTGAGATAATTGAGAATAAAGGATGGAGGTTACCAAGCACATCCAACCTTAAGAATTATCCCAATTTTCCATTAGCCCTATTGGAAATCCATTTAAAAGTACAAATAAAAAGGTGATCTATAAAACATGTAATTTGCTAAAAATGTTCACTTTAGGTGACATATTCTGAAAAGTATTTAATTAAACCCCCAATAGGATTTTCTAAAACTTTTCATAGGAAACTATACTTATGTATATGACAATAATATTACCCTTGGCACACTAAAGAACAATATAGTTAGCCTGGGGGCGGTGCTGGCAGCGCAGACTCTCCTGGAGGGGGCTATTCCTGCCTTTCATACGTATGATTGTGAGAGCCCGCTCATTTTTGTGGATTGGGATGGGCTGGTGCTCAGAGCGCAGTTTTTCAGAGGAATACTCAGAAATGCGTGAATGAATACCGCGTTAGGGTTGTTTTAAAGAAATTAAGCTGAAAATTTAAAATTTCATGTCTGTGCACTTCTTTTTTCAAATTATAGTGAATCAAAAGCAGACAGAAAGATGCTGCTTGAAAAACTATAGTACTTGTTATGTAGAATATACACTGGGTGGATTACAACATCCCTGTTTCACTTATTTCTGATGTATCCACTTCTAGACGACTAGATCCAAGTACATCTTGGCATCTGGCTGAATACTTTACAGCTAGATAACTCCATCAAGGCTCGCCATTTTTGTTGTACTAGTAATTTTGGCTTGGGGTCTGAGAGGCTGTAAGCTAGCGGGAGAGCACGTAAACAGAGAGGACTCAGTAAGGGGAAAGGGGGCAGGTTTTTCTCCATGCCAACGGTCCTGCACACAACTCCAAGGGAAATTTTTGGTGAAGTTGCTGCTCTGCAGAATGTATATGTGCCAGAAAAGCCACAAGTCTATTTGATTTTGGCTAAGAAAAAACTACATTTCATATTTATTTTTTTTACTCTAAGTCTCTCCGGAGTATAAATTGCAGCAGCAAAAAAATCCATTCTACAGAAAAAAGAAAAAATCTATAAGTCGCAATTCTGGGAGAATTTTTTTTGACAAACTACGGGAACAAGAATGGACATTTGGTCTTAATAGCCAAAACGTAATAGATAACAATAATAGACTGAATATCTGTAACCTTCACTACCATAACACATTTATGCTCATTTAGTTTAATGAAACTGTCTCATTTACATAACTGTGATATGAAATATTATTAGTTTGCATGATCTGACCCAGAGGGAGTATGTAATGATTAAACAGCAGAGGTCTGAGAATCAAACCCTGAGCCACTCCACAAATGGAAGACAACACGCCATCTGTTGATCGCACATTGCGCATATTGTTGTTTAAAACCTGACTGAAAATGGTCACAAACGCATTTTTTTAAGTTGTTCAGCTCAATCAAAACTGCTTTTTATGAGGCCCACGAGAGCATAAAAGTTTTTATTTTCCTTAAAATAAATATTTTTAGTTGATTACATATTATTTATGTGTAGCTGCTGTTGTATTTATTCAATGTTTGCAGGTCTTATGTGTGTTTGCAGACAAGTTGTTGTCATCAAACCATCAGTTGGATGCAAGGCTGTGTGCAGCCTTTAAATGTTACACGTCTAATACATGTTCTTTCTAGCTTAGTTTTATCTTATTTTTCTTTATTCACTTGGACAGTTTGATTGTGGGTTTTACTGAGCGAACACAATTTAAAAGGATTTATGCTAAAATAATGTGTTTTTTATGCAACTGTAATTGTCACTTTAAAACGTTATAATAAATAAATGAGTTATTTAAAATTAAGGAGTTTTTACATTTATTTTTCATTACATTTAGTTACATGTATAAGTTTTATCAGGCCCTTTGAGGACAGCCACTATGCTGATGTGGCCCTTGGTGAAATTGAGTTTGACACCCCTGCTCTAAATAATGTTTTCTTAGTAAATGCTCAAGTCTCTACCATCGATCTCAAAAGAGGCTTAGCTGGACTTTGATCTGGTTTAAACCTCTTCTGTGATGGCATCTTTAGCCTTTAAGCAACTGAAACTTGCAGCACTTCAACAAAGAACAATGAAAAGTCCCTTGCGGAAAAGAAACTTCTGCTGTTGCGGTTTGCAAAAACTGCCTCCTCAGCAACATCCCCTTTTTAATCAACCCAAGACACAACAGTAGACAGCAGGAAGCGAGTGTAAATAATGCATTAATAACAATCCCATCCACACTCCCGGAGGCGGCGCCGTCATGTTGGGAGTTTAAATATCTCTAAGGGATACCTTCATCTGAAAAGTGCTCAGCTCTGGGCTCAGAGCCTCTGCTGGTTTGAAAGGAAAAAATATTCACACCAGCTGAGAGGAGTTCAATGGTAGTTGAGCGTGGAGAGCACTTTCCGGGGCCTTTGCAAAGTGGTGGAGGACGGTCAGCCATGTCTGCACTGGCCTCTTCGACAGCCCTTTTAGAGGGTTGTCACCTTTCGTGATGGGCTATTGACCGTAGTTTCTAACTTTTATCTGACACTATTCAACAGCTGGTTGTAGTGTGGTTTACTGTACGCGTAGAACTGCTGTTGTCAGCTTAGCCATGTTAAAGGTCCCAATGAACCGTAAAAAAGAAGAATCTTTCCATTTGGCCCACAAGAACTTCAAGACCAATTAACATTGACTCATTTTTGCAAATTAATACTGAACATTTTTTGGCATCCCAAATAAAATCCCATTTGTTTCATTTAACCCTTGTGCTATCTTAGATGACCCCACCCTTGCATTGACGTGTTCTCCCTACCATGACACAGGTGGATAAAAGTGGAAAGATTTCACGTAATCCATGGACACCAGTGAGGTTCACAAAACATTGAAGAAAAAAGGTTCAGCGCACTGTCTAGTGGGTCTAGATGACCCAACTCTCAATGTTAAAGTGCCTAGGATAGCACAAGCATTACGTCAGACTTTAGGGATGTATTATATCTGGAAAAAAGTTAAAAATTATAATTCTAATGCAACATTATAATAAAGATGTAGATACATCAACTAGCAACACATTTTATCTGTGTTTCACTCTTAAGCATTGACTGTATATGAAAACTGGACGTAGTGGCCCCTCCTGCATCACGTTCTAAACAGGAAGTACCTGCTGGTTCCAAAAAGCCAAAATCGCATAGACTTCTACTGAGAAATATACAGATATTAGTCATTGTATACTGTCAGAATACTTATTCTTGCTCTGCCACCTTTTTTTCAAAGATAATCCTAATTTTTAACATATTTTTCTGCAGTGCAAGTCATTCAAGTTATAAACCTCCAATCAAATGCCTAATTGTCGCAAAGTTTCATTGACACATTTTGTGTAGCCTGCTTATAAGTGGCAGGGATGTGGCCTTTCAAAAGCTCATTCAGAGTACCGGTAGTTGCCATAGAAATGTTGACTCAGACTGACTCTGACCAATCACAGCTTCTTTTATTTTTTTTACTGTTTACTGACGTTCTTCCGCCACCGAGGCGTGATGTGCAATATCGAAGTTGTGCAAATCCACTTATTTTTTTCACAGCTGTATTCCGATATACAAAGGACTTTGTGTCATATATTCCGGTGCAAAAGCACAATTGTTAATTTCTACTTGTGATCATGTTTACAATGGTTCAGTGTTTTGAAGAGGACGCTACCAAATCCGGGTTTCTTTGATGGTCACTGGTCACTGGTCATTGTTGTCCTGATATAGCAGCCAAGAAGCTCAACCAGTTTAATTTCCAGTACGATCAATTGAAAGTGGCCGCTTAAACAGTGCCGCTCTGTAGGTACCTTAAAAGTTAAACTAGTTAAAGCTTGACCAATCTGGGACACAGAGTTGGTAGTGACGTATGGGTGGTGTCCTTTACAAAACCTGTGCAAGTGCCAAATGTTTAAAAGTTGATGGAGGAGAAATGAGTCATTGCAGTTTGTGCCCAGTTGGAATGATATGACACCAAGTCTTTCGTTTATCGAAATAGAGATGTGAAGCAAAAATCCTGGACCAAGATTTGCGAGATTTGCACCGCTTCAACATTTAGTAACATGCCTCTTCCATCTCTGAGTATGACTTGCCCCAAGTGTATGTACTTTTAGAGTTGGATCTTTTCTTGTACAGTTTATCTACAGGTCTTTGCTTTTTTAACCCTTCACAAAACTGGTTTGTTTGAATAATTTGTGTAAAGTCTTTAAAGTTTTAAAGCTTTTTTAAACACTAAGCAAGTTTTCCAAGGGCACAAGGTGTGTGCAATTGGTTAAAAAGAATACCCTTCATTGGAGTTCTCAGTATACTGTAAGTAAATTGTTTGTAAAAAAGATATTTAAACCTCTGCATTAGTTAGTTAATATTCTACTGAAAGATGCAGTGGCAGTGCTATGCATTCCAAACACTTGTTTGGTGCTGAACCAAAGCATGCTGGCCTTGCCTTTGCTCCAAAAACCTTGATGAAAAGTCCAATCAATGTCTTGAAACTTTATCCAGTGCTGCTAATCCAATACTGTTTATGCCTTCAGCAGTCAATAGCCTGTAACCTTGGTCGTGGACGCTGCACTGGACTCTACACCAGGGCAGAAAAAGCTCAAGTCAAGATGCAGCTTCATGTTTTTCGCTCTGTTAGAAAAAACAGAAAAAAATGACTTCCCTGTAGGTTAAGGAAAAACTTGAAGCTCTTTCCAAGGCAATCAGGAGATGGGAAAAACACATTGCCATTGCAACGACACCGAGGCTGCTTCTTAAAGTTGCTGAAAACATGACATTTTAGAGCTTTGCACCCTAAAGCTATGATATTGTATCCAGCAGCGGGTGGCTAAAAACATCTGCTCTTAGATGAATTGTGTTTTTGAGCAGATGTGTCTATATGTACACAATGACACACTGAATCCCTGCCAAATCTTTGGTATATTGAACCACATACAAATCCCCCCAGTGGTCCTATTGAACATGAGGTGCAACGAGCTCCTCGGCTCGCCACCAGTGAAGTCCCTCTGCCAGAGTTAACCCCTTTTAATGACTGGGTTTAGCCCTGTTTGCCAAGTTTCCATGTAATTGCTTGATGGTCAGGCTACTTCTGTGCCAGAGCTTTGGGGATGGGAGGTGGGGGTGCTTGGCAGGATGTTTGGCGTAGGCTTGACATGGATGAAGAAGTAAGAGCTCCCGGTTGTTATTTGGACAGTCACAGCTGAGGGTTTGGATGCTTTTTCAAACTAGTTTTGTTAATTGTGTGTTAAAAGGATCACTTAAAAAGCATCACCTAACACAAACAAAAAAACCAAATCTGATCGTAGCTTGTATCCTAACGCTTTTACATAAGATAGGGAAAAAGGCATAGATGCATTGGAATTCCTCCTCTGGTTGCAGTGGTGCTGCCACAGAGACAAACAAAACCCTCTTAAAGGAGCCACAGAGTTAGAGAGGTAAAGAGATACATCAATCAATTAACAATTACCCCCACTGCTAATCAGCTGTCCCCGGCCTGCGCTGGCCGGCTCTTTTATAATCCCGATGGCACCATCAATTAAATTCTTAAGGTTAGCCTATTGGATTTTTTAGATAGTGTTAGATGGGGTCGAGGGAGGGAGTTGGTAGGCAAGGACGAAGTGTGACCCAGACCTTCACCTTCTTTTTTTCTGTCCTGCGTTTATTGATTATGAGCATCCCACTGATTCAATATGAGCTATTGTTAAAATAGAGATTATGAATTATACTTCTTTTCTGAAAAAAACTTATTTCTAGTTTAAATGAATCTGGCTGTTTGAACAGATCTTAACTTTAGCAAGATCTCACACCAGCTTCTCATTGCTGAAACTTACTTGATATGACTTTAAAACCCATGAGCAGCCAGGTTTTATTGTATTTTTTGATACAATTTCTAAAGACATGGTAGAAATGAAGTAATGATAAAGAAAACAAAAAAAGAAACAACTCCTTTAAATTGAGATAGGATTTCAGGTGCTGTGTTGTAGCAAAATCACAAAAAAAACACAATTCTGTAAGACTAAGTAAGAGCTGTTCATTCATTTCACGTTGGGCTGTCTGGTCCACACCAGTGTTCATCTAGAGCAGGGGTGTCAAACCCATTTTCACCGAAGGCCACATCAGCATAGTGGTTGTCCTCAAAGGGCCAGATATAACTTATACATATAACTAAATGTAATGAAAAATAAATGTACCTACTCCTTAATGTTAAATAACTCATTATTTATTTATTATAACATTTTAAAGTGACAAGTTGCACTTTACAGTTGCATAAAAATCATGTTTGCTTGTTACTCTAGCATAAATCCTTTTAAATTTGATTCTGTCAGGTTAGGTTATTTGGACAGCTTTCAAGTCCTAATGTATAGTTACCCAATCCAATATTTCAAGTCCGATTCCTCCTAGATATGAATAAATGCACACCAATTTTTATTTTTTATTTTGATAAATTAAAAACTTTTATGCTCTCGCGGGCCACATAAAATAACATAGAGGGCCACATTTGGCCCCCGGGCCGTAGGTTTGACACGTTATCTAGAGAGTGACCTACATTTGGCCATGAACCCTAAAGCTAACCCGTGTTAACTGCAACATTCTGAATGCCCAAACACTGAAAAGTGGGGGGAAATTAGAGTTGAAGTCTTGTGAGTGTTGTGCTTCTCTAATAGAAAAGAAAGAGTAAAAAACTTAAACATAGCACAAATTCCAAAATGGTCAAAACATTTAGAATTTTTAAAACATTTCCCGCTTTTTTCATAGAAATAATCTAAAGTGATCATGGAGAAGAAATTATTATTTATTAATTTATGTTTCATATATCGGAAGAGAGCTGTTTATTTAGGATTAATTAGTTAATCCTGGTTGAATTTAAGACATTTTTTATAATCTTTGACTTTCAGTGGATCTGAGGCTAACTTTGGTAAGATGCTGAGTTAAAAAAACAACTGTTCAAGTTCGGACTGTGTCCGAATTCCCACCCTAACCCCTAACCACTTAAAAACTATAGAGTGCGGCACTATATAGTGCAGTGAATTTTAAAAGCAATTTGGACACAATGCTCACTACTTTTTTTTGTCTGTTTTTCAACCGCGGATATGATGTCATCGATTCCAAGAAGTTAAAATTGAATTAAAATGGTCATTTTACGACGATAATTTGTGAGTCCACTGTCTTCTGAAGATAAAAACGTTGATGGTTTATCAAAAAAATACATTCAAATACATTTTTTTTTGGTAAAAAAAAAAAGTTCCTTGTGGTCTATATTTGCCGATCTAGTGAGCATCGAATGCACACTGTTTTTCTTGCAGAGACTTCTGGGAAATTTCCAAGGCACTGGATTTGGGAATTGTAGATTCGGACAGCGCTACGAAATGGCAATATATAGGGTTAGGGTGGGAATTCAGAGATACCTTATTTTGTGGTCTACCTTTTGTGGTCTTACTGTTTTGCCAATTTTTGTCAGTGCAGGTTTTCTGTAATTTTTCTTTTCTTTTCTTAGCACCGTGTTCTGTATCCTGCATGGTTGTTTTCCTTGTAATTCAATCTCCTCTGTGCTGTGTCTCCTGTTCAGACTGCATTCAACTCGCCAAATCTGCATACATTTTAAATCACTGGCAGATAGTTCTTTTCATTCTATAACACTGGACTTATTTTCTGTGAAGATTTGATATTTGAGAATTTAATTATGAAAGAAAAGTGTGACAATGTTCATGTCTATGAAAAGTGTAAAAAGTGAGGCATTACAACATCTATAATCCTACTTTGTGGATTTCACCTATCATGTAATATTTCTAGAATGTAACTGTGAGAAAACACTGTAGTTTAAATAGGAATTGTTTGGGATTGTTTCTGAATATTAAATATTTCTGAAAATTTGATTCTTTATTAGAAATGATCAAGCTTTACATTATGTTTGTTTTGTTTTTCTGTACAGTAACTTCAACATGAAATTTAAAGGTAAAACTGGTTTGTTTTGCCTATTAACCTTTAACTTTGCGAAAACAAAAGGGCTCATTTGATGTAAAGCTTTGCAGACATCCCTTGGAAAAGCTGGTGAATTTGTGTAAATGTGCTTCGCCTTTGGCAAAGTCAGCAGAAAAATACACAAATGCATTTAGAAGTGGCCAAACCTGCATAGGTGGAAAAGGTACCGACTCTTTAATCAATCCATAATGACCAAAGGAAACAAAGAATCCCATCATTATGTTAAAACAAAACCCCCTTCAATGCACAAACGCTGACCATACTAATCACATATAGCCAAATCAATACATTATTTTATCCGCTCCCCTGTTAAACAAAGCTTTCTCTTGTTTTATTGCTTAGGATCCTGATAAGCAGCATTGAAGAATGCTGACCTCAATGCTGTTTCTTGAGTCAAATTATAATATGAGGGCTTGATTGGCAAAAGAAATTAGATCTGACGCCTTAGATCAGAAACTCTACGTGACGGACAGAGGCAAAAACAAAGGCAGAGGCTCTGCGTTTCCCTCTGCAGCGTCTCCTCATCACACTGCCTCCATCAGCTCATCTGGCTGCGCAGCGGTGCGTGAACGGGCAGATTTTACGGTAGCACAAGCCTGAGATGCGCCCCTGCGTCTCCTGAGCTCGTTTCGCCGAGCGTTTTGCCGAGCCTCCCGCCGAGTCCCCCCGCCGCCAAAACTCTGCAGCCCCAGGACACTGTCACCACAGGGGGAGGAGGGGATATGAGATAGTCGAGAGGGGGTAGAAGCAGAGGGAGAAGAAAAGGATGAAGGCAAAAAGATGCAAGAGGGGCTGGAGATAATGAAAGGTAGGGGAAGATGAAGGGACAGACAGATGGAGGGAAGAGGTAAACAGAAAGCAAGTCGGCAAACATTGGGAGATGGAGGGAGGGGGGGAGAAAGAGAGAATGATTGCTTGCGGCTCATTTCTCCACACATGAGCCCATCTGTACAGCGCCCAGGGTGGGACGGCACCGCTGCTCTGTCTGAAATGACTGAGCGAGCCAAAGACACCAGAGCACGGCAGGAAGCCGAATGCAATCCCATGAATCCCGGGTTTGCCTATTATGCTGCAGAAAGGCCTTTTAAAATGGCCTTTTTTCTCCCTGATGGTGCCTTTTTGATTTACTTTTTTTCCCCATTGTGACTTAAGCTCCTCGTAATGTGTTGGAAAGAGGCTGAATTTCATGTTTAAGAATGTTTGGTTTTGCAGACTGTGCGTCTGCTCTGGGTTTTGTCTGAGTTGGTGCCATCAGTGCAGCAGCACCATGGGGTGAGTGGGGCGGGGGGCAAAAAAAATAAAAAAGGAGAAATTGACTGGGGGAAGAGCAAGAAATGGTATTTGCAGTGAGCATCTTGTGGTATTGTAATATTTACTGTTAGCACCTCAGGCTACATGATACGCTCCACTGTCACCATCAAACAAGCAGCTCTTTGAAGGAGGGAGCACATCTGTTGTCACCCCTCCCTTTCCCCTTTGCCATCTCTAGAAAGGAAATGCAAGCAAAGAGGAAAGAGACAAAACAAAAAACCAAACTTTTTGACCCTCTTATCCTCACCCAGCCTCCCGCCCCCTGACCTGGCTTAGGATTCAAATCGATCATCCCTCTGACCAATAATTCATCGTGATGGAGCAGACACGGTATGAGCACCGGACATGCAGTAGCAACTGCATTCTAAACAGTCTCCCAACCAATGGCATCATTCGTATCCAGGTCAGCTGACCCCACTGTTTATCCCCTGATAAATGGCAGGTCAAGCCGGGTGGTGCACGCCGCCACATCCCTCAGCACAAATTCACTCACATCAAACCCCCTTCTGCAATCCCGGACAAACCCCCCACCCCTCCCGGCACTGGGCCCGTGTGCATCCATTATTCTCCACGCTGGGTGCACCGTCAGCATGCCTGACGTCCCCTTCCGCTGCCAGGCTCCTCTTTGAACACAATTAACTGGGTAATTGCATTTGTTTTAGGAGCTTTGGCGTGATTATCAAAGCCACCTATGATCCTACAAGCGGAGTTGCTTGCCGCCTTGCCTGTCTGCGGACGGTGCACAACACCGAGGGGGTGCCTGCATGAGGCTGGGAGCACTTCAAAGTACATTTCGCTTCTTGCTCAGCCTCACACACCTTATTAGGAACCCCTCTGTTGCTTTAGTTTGTCAGTTTGTTTCCTGGGTGGCCAATCTATAAAGCCGTTCAGATCCAGAGGGTCAATTCTTTCAAAGCTGTCTCAATGGATAGCTTAAAAATGCCCAACCCCCTTAAAGAAAGTTGCAAAAATCAAATGTTTTGACTTGTAGAAAACCACAGGTTTAACTAATTAAATTCTGGGTTTACCCAAATAGGTGTTTTGCACAAAGGTAAAGACAAACTGCACCTGATAAACTGCTCTGGTTAAGCTGAAGCCAAAATAACAAGCATCACAAAAGAGGGCACAGAGGTCAACAAACTCCAGTCAGGTGGTGTTGGGACTAAACAAAAATAATTGGGTTTTTGTTAATAAATGCAAATGGTCTTCTTGTTTTCCCATCTTTTTTTTAACCTTGCTTCTACCAAACTGTGACTTCACGGAGAGGTAAGCCAAAGCCCCCATAGTTTTTTTTGAAGACCCACTGGTCATCTTCTTGCTATTTTAAAAGCATTTTCCGTGGAATGTTTATTATATATATATATATATATATATATATATATGATTAGGGTTCTGTATATATTGTTATGGTTATATATGATTATGGTTCTGTATATATTGTCATGATTATATATGATTGTGGTTATGCTGTTTTCTGTCCAAAATATAATAAAACAGTCATTTTCTAGGACCTAGTTTCTGCAGAGAGGCAGTACTTCATCAGACATTTTTTCTGAGTTGTTGCTGGGACTGTTGGCACTGAGCAACTCCACCGCCCTTTCGCCTCCCCGTTACTGAGAGTTCTCTGTTTACACTCTCTCCTGCTAGCTTACAGCCCCTCGTTCACCCAACCTAACAATCCCGGTGTAACAAAAATGGTGATCAATATTAGAGCTGTTTGTTCATACACTTTTAAGCCAGTTGCCAGATCAGAAGAGGAGAACAAAGACATACATAAATCCTGTCGCCTACAAGGAGTGCATCAGAATGGATTGAAGTAGGGAGCTTGTGACCTGCCCAGGGCATTTTCTATGTCACATGTATGCTATTTTTTAAACTGCAGCTTTTTGTCTGCTTCTGATTCATGATTTGAAGAAAGAAACACTCAGAAATGAAACTTTGAGCTTAATTTTCTTAATATATGTACTCCATCATGAAAAAAAGAAGAACATATTAAAAACACCAAAAAACATACTTTTCATCTGAGTGGGTCTTCAAATGACTCTTTTTAAAAACATTTATAATACAATTCAATTTGGGTTTAAGTCTTTCTTTGAGCTGTTTCTTTATCTATATATGTGAAAACTGGACCAATTGAGAATCGTGTCATAGAAAATAGCTTACTACCGGCTCCAACCCAATCAAATCACGTCAGTCTACATTTTTTTTGCAATATGGACCTAGCCATGTTGGAGCCAGAGGACGTCAGTAAGCAGTGATTGGCTGGGCCATCAACATTCCTACAGCACCCCTGATGCATCTACTTGTTGATGACTAGATCCAAAAAAAACTCAGGAGAATCTGCTAAACATTTTGAATGTTTGACTTGAGACCATATACTTTTATTGAGGTATCTTATTGGGCAGTTTGAAACTTAAATAACTTGCACCACAGAATAAATACAATGAAAAAAACAATAGGAATAAAAAGAACATGATAAAAACAGGTAATAAAGCAAGAATGGCTATTCTGACTAATAGAATGACTGTGTAATAGGTGTTTATTTTTCCATAGAAGTCTATGGGATTTTGGCTTCTAGGATTCAGAGGGTACTTTCTATTTGGAACGTGACAAGGAAGGGGTTTTGTCTTAACACTTAACACTGTAATTTCTACCTTTGTTCAGATCAAACAAAGACGGTTGTTTTTTTCAACACAACTTGACCCAACTTTTGACCAAAAGACTAAGGATTTAAAATTGGCTTTTGAAAATTCCATCTGATTTTTGCTTTGAGTTTTCTCTAAAATCTCTCAAAGGCTTTTGTAAAACATTTTTCATTTTTGAGAGGTAAAAACATGGAAGATATAATACATATAGGTTAAGTTGATATGGAGTAGAATCTATATCAGTTGTTGGTTGATTATTCTTAGTCTCCTATATCAAAATATTTATCAAAACACGAAAAATGCCACAATAATCCTAATTAATTTATCACTGTCAGCATCTTGTGCATATCTCACTACAGGAAAAGTTATAAAAGCCAAAATGACCATGTTTCTCATTAGCCCTATTCAATAATAATGAACAAATGTGGAGAAAAATAGGACATGAGCTATTTTCTCATTAAAATTGTGAAAAATGTTAAAGTTTTTGTAAGTTTCTTGGCCTTTTCTTACATTCTACTTATTGTATTAATGTCATCATTGATGAGGTTGAAAGTAAAAAAAAAGTTGAAATGGTCTTTTTCTTGTTGTGTCTTTTCTTAAATATAATCAGAAGTTTCAGGACAACTTTCACTGGGGTGTCTGTTATTCTCCCAGGGATTCTGTTGCTCTTCATTGTAAATCCTGACAGCGGCATGCGCTTTGTTACACATATATACCAGACGCGCTATTTTGACTGCACTTTGTGGATCCCTCTTACAACAGTGACTTTGAATAAAAGACCAACACAGCCTGTTTTTAATTGAAATGCAAACGACATCAACGGCAGGCCGGCGGAATTGGCAATCCTCTCCTGGCGGCATGATAAAGGTTTTTTGCTGTTTCTGTGGCTATCGACTTGGTCATGTGTGTAATTGCCTAAAGCGCTCCTGAAGCCTCCGATGCACCAATGTAAATATTAAAGAGTGTGCAGGCTTAATAAAATGCTGTTCAAACAATATGGGCCCGAGTTATCTCCTGTCCATTTTTTAGCAGGGCCCGCAGGACTTGAGTGGAGGGGTTCTGCATGGCGGACCGGGTCAGCACCGAGATTGGGCAGCGGCCAATTAAATGAATCGACTGAAAGCAAACGTAGGCATGAAGAAGGAGAGTAAAGTAGGGGCTGCTGAGGAGGAGAGATGGATCAGGCCGACTCTAATGGTATTGATTGTGTCCAAGGCCACGGTGAAGATGAAGGCCTCCCCTGAGCCAACACCCCGCTGTCCCCTTGACCTTGGGCCAATCCCTGACCTGTGCTCCTTTGACCCCCCTACCTCCAGCCCCACTGCTCTCCAAATGAGAATCGACTTTCCTGCCCGGTGCGGGGTGGAAACGCGGGTTAAAGCGTGTCAATAATGTTTTAGAAGAACACTTTCTGCTGCCGGATCTCCAACATTTTGACATTTTTGTTGCTGCGGTGCACATCGCGAGGCCGTCAAAGCGAGCTGCGTCGCTGCCGTCGTCTATTGATCCGTCCACGCAGAGGGAATGGAGAGCCCATGCACACTTGCTGCAGTCTGATGGTGATTGCTTTCGATCTCCCCCCACAGATTTAGAGCGGCTCGTCTGCTAAATGTGTGCAAGAAAAATGTATCCCAGTTTGCTCAGGTAGAAAAGTTCATCGACGTAGCCATTGTGAGAATAATCTCATGGCTTTTTTTCCTCCTCGCTCTGCTCTTCATCACTCTGTCGCTGCTGAATGGTGTTTAGGGAGAGGTGGGAGGGGCAGGCGAGGCTTTTCCAGCAGCCCCCAGGTGATTACCCCGAATGGATTACAGCGGGAAAC
The DNA here is from genome assembly GCA_037389245.1 of Oryzias sinensis. Lineage (NCBI taxonomy): Eukaryota > Metazoa > Chordata > Actinopteri > Beloniformes > Adrianichthyidae > Oryzias > Oryzias sinensis. Next base: position 14,960,077 of record CM074510.1, read on the forward strand.
GGCTGTCCTTCTTTCAAACTGCCAGGTGGCGTCCATTTTTCTCTGCCGGCCTCATTGTTGAGCTGGGGACAGATTTAGATGGCCCAGTAAAGTCCCGTCTTTAAAGGAGACAGGGAGACAGCTTGATGCTGCACCCCCCCCCCCCCGTTCTCCCACCACCACCACCTTCCTGTCTCAATGGGGATACGATGGATCTTGTATTAGGATTTGAGCCGACTCCCTGGACATTTTCCAATTTAACCAATCCATTTGCTTGTCCCATCATTTTTTTTCCTTCACCTTCATTAGTATCTGAAGAATTCAATGAATTTAAAGAGTTTAGTTGACTTTTTGGCGTGTTCTTTATGCTAGTTACTTGAATAATTGCACTGAATGTTGCGCTACAAATGAATCTAAATACGGTTACGGTAATGGAAGCGTCCATATATTTAGTCTATCATTGTTATCTATTCTGGCATTGTGATTTGCCTTTTAAGATGAAATCTCTATTCTTGTTTTCTGTATTCTATCAAATATATTTGTCCCAAAAGTGCGACTTATAGATGATTTTTTTTCTTCTTTATTATGCATTTTTTGCCTCATCGACTGTTTTTCTGGAGCGACTTATGGTCTAAAAAATAAAGTACTATGCAGTAAACTTTGCTTGGAAATGTGAAGCTGTGCCTATTCAGCCATAATATTAGGCACACATATGGCTCTAACTCAATTTAACCCATAATGAGGATGTTTTAGAGAGGGCACAAACAGATGCAAATGAGTTATAAAGTTATGAATTACTATAGAAGGTAAGATCATCTGAAGATCTCTTCCATAGCAAAGTAAGTGTTCATCAGTAGATATAAAAAGATGCAACCATTATAACTATGAAAAAGTACATAGAAAAAGTGTTCCCAGTGGTCTTTTAACTACGATTATAAAATTTTTGTATTTGTTTTTTTTTTTTTAAGTTTCTGCAGAGCAGCAGGAGTTCATCAAAAATCCATTCCCTTCCCCTAGGGCATCTCCCTACCCCTACATTTAGCCCCTCCAAGCAGAGAGATATGGGAAAAGTATTGTTTTCAGATTTAGACATTACTACCACTCCATTACATTAATACGTGCTGGTCATCTAAGTGGAAAATACATAACATTGGTTTTGTAACTTTAAAAAGTAATGAGCACACACCCATGTAAAGAAATGTTTCTTCTCTGTGTGGCGACGGGATACCCAGCCTTAAATTACCACGGTTCCGACACCACAAAAACCCTAAACTCATTCAGCACTCAAGGAACCGGTCCCACAAAACTATGTTGTTTAAATTTGAGGAAGAGTGAATGATTAAAATTTAACAAACTATCCTGAATGATTAGTGCAGTACACAGTTAAAGTAAGTTTACATAGTGCTATTATCATAGTAGTAGGTTTAGGGGCTGTCATCTGGACTTAGTTTTTAAAGTTAGAAAACGTTTCACTTCTTATCCAAGAGGCTTTGTCAACTCTGAATTAGCTGGTAGAAGGGCTGGTATATATGCGCTCATGGGGGAGGAGTCAGACCTGAAACTGGATGGTGTTGTTAACTTAGCCTACATGGTTTTGCGTCGTTAAGAGTCCTTTGTCCTCATATGGGGTTGGGGAGCAAGCGTCTCCCTCCCCAAACATCTCTTTCAGCTGCTACCAACCCAGGTGGAACTGGTTCGGTTTGTTTGGGTTTCAGAACACTGTCGTAGATGGATGGAAGAATAAACCTGAGACCACCATTCTTATTATGGCTTCATTTTATGGCTTCTTTCACTCCTCGCTCCAACCATCCTTTCTCTATGGCTAGAATTTGGACTTCACTGTCCTCGAACAAGTGGTTTGTTGCCTTCAGGTGAAGGTGCACTGCAGACTCCGGTCCACTTGAGTTGGCTCTGATGTTGGTAAGGCCGCTTGTGTAGAGGTTGCTTGGTTTCTCCTATATACTATTCATTGTAGTTCTCTTTGCAGTGGATAGAGAACACAACATTACTCTGCTTGTAACTAGGAATTTTGTCCTTTGGATGAACCAGTTTTTGTCTGAGAGTATTAACTGGTTTGAGATGAACTGGGATGTTTTGTTGTCGGAAAATCTTTTTTAGTTTTTCAAACAGGCCTGAGATATAAAAAATTGAAAAAACTTTGGCAACTTTTGTCTCTTATTCCTTCTTGTCTTGTTTTCTTGTATGTTGGGATCTGGTGAAAGCCCAGTTGGGATATCCACAGGTTCGGAGCGCTTGACTGATATGTTGCTCTTCTTTCTTCTTTCCGTCAGAGCTTGTGGGCACCTCTTGGGCTCTGTGTTCTGTGTAAAGTCCTGATCTCGCCTAGTTTGTGCTGTAAAGGGTGGTTTGAATTAAATAACAGGTACTGATCTGTGTGAGTAGGCTTCCTCTACACTTCAACTTGGAACTATCTGTCATCTCCAATGATCACTGCACAGTCTAGAAAGGCTAGGGTGTTCTCCTTTGTGCCTTCCCTGGTGATCTTGATGCTCTTGTCGACTGCGTTGATATGATCCGTAAAAGGCTCCACTTCCTGGATTTTGATCTTGACCCAAGTGTTGTCCACATATCTGAACCAGTGCCTTGGAGTAGTACCTGGGACTTGACTCAAGTGTCGTCCACATATCTGAACCAGTGGCTTGGAGTAGTACCTGGGAACGAGTCCAGGGCTCTTCTCTCGACTTCTTCCATGTACAAGTTGGCCATAATGGGCGAGATTGGAGAGCTCATAGCACAGCCGTGCCTCTGCCTGTAGAAGTTTCCCCTGAATTGGAAATATGTGGAGTTGAGGCACACTTCCAGCAGTTCACAGATGTGGTGTCAGATTTGAACTGTCTTGTAAATTAGAGTCCTGCAGTAATCTGTTACTCACTGAAATCACTGCCTCGGTGGTGGGAATGCAGGGGAAGTTACATCATAAGACACCATCGTATCGTCAGAATCCAACTGAAGATGTTAGACTTTGTTTGAAAAATCTTGTGAATTCCTGAGTGATGCTCTGTGTTGCCAACCAGAGGGGCCAGAATAGTAGCCAGGTGTTCAGCCATGTTGTAAGTAATGGAGTCAGTGCTGCTGACAATGGGTCTCAGTGGTAATCCTTCCTTGTGGATTTTTGGGAGGCCACAGTGTTTTACTGATGATGTAGTGTGCTTTGGATCATGAGCTTCTCCAGGCCTTCTCCATTCTTTTCTCGTGCCATCATTCTGGTAGAGGCTGATTTTGGTTTCATCTGTCCAAAGAATGTTTTTCCAGAACTGTGCTGGCTTTTTTAGATGCTGTTTAGCAAAGTCCAATCTATCCTTCCTATTCTTGAGGCTAATGAGTGGCTTGCATCTTGCAGTGTACCCTCTGTATCTACTTTCATGCAGTCTTCTTTTTATAATAGACTTGGATATTGATACGCCTACCTCCTGGAGAGTGTTGTTCACTTGGTTGGCTGTTGTGAAGGGGTTCCTCTTCATCCTGGAAACGATTCTGCGATCCTCCACCACTGTTGTCTTCCGTGGACGTCCAGGTCTTTTTGCGTTGCTGAGTTCACCAGTGTTTTCTTTCTTTCTCATCATGTACCACCCAGTGTTTTCTTTCTTTCTCATGATGTACCACACTGTTGATTTTGCCACTCCTAAAACTGTAGCAACTTCTCGCATGGTTTTTTCTGTTTTCTCAGCTTAATGATGGCACCTTTTACTTGCATGGAGACCTCCTTTGATCGCATTTTGTCTGTTCACAGCAAAATCTTCAAAATGCAAGCACGAGTCCGCTAATCAACTCCAGGCCTTTTATCTGCTTCACTCATAATGAAATAACAAGGGAATTGCCCACACCTGCCCAATGGTAGTCAATTGTCCAATTACTTACGAGCCCATGAAATGAAGGGGATTGTGTTTAAAAAATGCTGTAGTTTTTCACATTTTCATGCAATCTTTTTGTTCAACCCATGGAATAAAAGCTGAAAGTCTGCACTTCAATGGCACTTCATTGAAGTGCTCACTGTGGTAATGTACAGAAACAAAATTAGAAAGAATGTGTCTCTGTGCAAATATTTATTGACTGTAAATGCAATGAAAGATAAATGTAGCTACTCCTTTATGTTAAATAACTGATTATTTATTTACTATAACTTTTTAAAGTGACAATTACAGTTGCATAGAAAACATATGTTTGCTTGTTACTCTACCATTAATCCTTTTAAATTGAACTCTGACAGGTTAGGTTATATGGATAGTGTTTAAGTCCTAATGTATAGTTGCCCAATCCGATATTTCAAGTCGGATTCCCCCTAGATATGAATAAATACACACCAATTTCTATTTTTATGCTAAGAAAATAAAAACATTTGTGCTCTCACGGGCCACATAAAATGACATGGAGGGCCACATTTTGCCCGCGGGCCTTGAGTTTGACTCATGTGGTGTAAAGAGGAGAAAATCTCGTCCGATTTTGAGTGAAAACATCATCAGTAAAATAATTGAATATGAAGCATGGCTGGGTCTTTCAGCAGAACAACGATCCCAAACACACTGTCCGGATAACAAAGGAGTGGCTTGGTGAGAAGCAATTCAAGGTATTGGAGTGGCCTAGTCAGTCTCCAGATCTCAACCCTATAGAAAATCTTTGGAGGTAGTTCAAATTCCGTGTTGCCCAGCGATAGCCCCAAAACATCATTGATCTAGTGGAGATCTGCATGGAGGAATAGGGCAAAATACCAGCAACAGTTTGTGAAAAGCTTATGAAGACTTAGAGAAAACATTTGACTGCTGTCATTGCCAAAAAAGAGCGTAAGACAAAGTATTTAGTGTTATTGGCAAATTATTATTGGCAAAATACTTGTTTTCCACCATAATATACAAACAAATTGTTTAGGTATACTTCTGATGAAAATTACAGGCTTCTGTCATCTTTATAAGTGGGATAACTTGCACAATTCTTGGCTGAATAAATACTTTCTTGCCCCATTGTATATCCTCCATCATCAGATTTCTTTTTGACTTTTTTTTTTTTTAAGTCTGTTTTAATTTGTGTGCATAATGTGATGAGTCCCATATAATTTCCCTATAGAAATCAATAAAGTATCTATGTATAGAAGAATGCCACAAGAGCATGTTATAAACATTTAAACACACAATCTGTATTTTTAGTGATACTTTAGAGATTTTTTTAAGACTTTTTATGTTAATATTTCCAACTTAAACAAATTGATATGGAACCTTAAAAGTTAATAATGTGGAATATCTGTGCATTCACTTTAATATTATACATGAATTGATCTGTAGGTGTATCTTCCTGTTTTCCTCAACGTGAATTACTTCCAGCGATTGCAGTTTTTCCTGCCTATCTGGATTTTCCTCAACTTTCGTCTTTGTCCCTTATTTAAAAGCGAAGTTTCTTGCTCCTGCAGTCATAATTCAGCAATAATTCCTTCATAATGAAGACATTTTCTGTTTTTTTTGTGGAGTATCTTTGGCTCTCCTCCAGCTCCCCTCAGATGGCGACCAGATGTCCTGAACATTTTCATTTTTTAAGCGACTCTCTTCTCGACAATTTTCTTTTTTCTCCAGACTCAAAAACTATTGATCCATGATTCCTTTGAGCAAAGCCTGTCTGATTGCTGGCAAAACACTTGTGCCTCTCTCATTAAGCCACTGCACAACACTGAATTTAAAGTGATGACAAGTTAGTGGCGAGCGTAAACAGTCAGGATTTGCTTGCCAGCACAGGCAAGTGTGTTACTCAGAGGTCTGAGGAGCAAGAAATGCTCTTCAAATATTTATTGGGTTTTGACTCGGATCTCTCCCTGAGGAACGAGCATCGAAAACCTTCAATCTGTAAATCGCCAAAGGCAAACTGCCGTGGAGGTCAAGCCTATAGGTTTTTCTTTACATGAAAACAACTCGTAAAAGAAAAAGAGAAAGCACAGGGCGGGGGGTTATAATATATTCGACACCCAGAAGCTGAATTTTTTTGTTCTTTTTTCCCTCTAACTCCTTACCAGTTTTCTTTTTCTTCATACAGACATCTCTCCTCATTTTCCTGGGATCAAAAATCCATTTCGGATCATCCGTTCAATATTAAAGCTGGCAGGTGCTTGTACACACAACAAACTCAATTTGGCGAGGAGATTTTTGAGATCTTCCCTGGATGTTGTCGGTGACGGACAACAAAGATCCCCTCTTTCATTTTTAATTCACGGCTACAGGTCGAGTCACATCTACCTTGAGCTTTTGTTTCCACTTACCTTCTGACTGCACTACAAATACGTTAAGCCTATCATTGGACTTGTGGTGTCAAAGAAATGGAACTGAAGTCTTCTACTTCAATTTCTTTCCTGAAAAGGAAAGAAATTCTGTGAAATTACCATAACTTCTGCACTAAAAGGCGCCTCTAAAAACCTTATTTTTGATCTAAAAATAACACTTTATAATTCAGAACACATTACTCTTTTTCCTTCCAAGTTGTAAAAAAGGTTGAGTGTTATTGCAAATAAGCTGACACGGCTAACGTGTAGCAGTGTCGGACTGCGTTTTTCATGTTCTACTAACAAGGTTGGGAGTTAGCCTAATCATGGTAACGCTTGTTTAGCAGTATCGGTCTGCTGTTTTTAGGTTGAGGTTTACAGATATTGTGAATAAGCTAATGTGGCTAACATGTAGCGTGGCACAAAACAAGTTCTAGTAGTTCTGTGAACGTAGTTAATGAAGTCTGGTTGACCAATGGTCTCATCTCTGACCTATCTGTCTTACTTAATGGGCCTCAAGCTATGCCCTTGTCAATGCACGTTCAAGAGATTGCTTTAAATAGCGTATGGTAAATGGCAAATATTAAGCGCTTGTTTACCTTCCTCAAAGGCCCAAAACCTTTTACAGTCACAATTCCATTCACTCATTCACATACTGTTGCCAACCTACCACCTGAAGAGGAAGGTTTACATAAAAGGGCCATGTAAATGGGCCTAAATGTGCATTTTGGGATAAAAAATGCTCACGTTCACATGTAGTTATGCACATTTTTAAGACCCTTTTTGGGCTCCTCGTACAAGATGTGGGGCCATAGACAGGTGGGAAAAATTGGACCAGGTAAGACCAATCAGGGTTTCAGATTTGGTATTGACGTTGGATGGCGTCCCCTTTAATCATGGACGTGCCAACCATTTGAAAATTGATCATGGAGGTAAAATTATTATTGTTCAATGTGCTTTATATAGAATTGATGGTGTACCATAATCCTTATAGTGCGAAAAATACAGTACACCAAATAAGGCCAGAAAATTAGACCTCTTGAATGACACAAATCCTTATAAATATTTCCGACTTTCCTCCTCAAGTCTAGCAAAGCCTCAGCAGACACTTACCTGCAGGTGGATTCATCCAAACTCTTTCAAACAATGCAGAACCCGATTTAAAGATGGTGTTACGAGTACCCAAACGCGTGAAACAATTGCGAGGCAACAATTACCAAGGCTTGGCCAGACGTAATCGATAGGGCATCAGACAGATGGGTCAGATGTCAGGGGTCAAGGTTCAGCTGCAGATCTCTGTGTGCTTTTTCTTTCTCCTCTGGAAGGGGGGAGGATGCTGATTCATACCCGGCGGGGGGGTTTGGTCAGCGGGTCCAGCTGTAGCTGCGCGAGTCGCTCTTCTTGAGGCGGTGGAGTATTGATTGGGATCTTGGCAGCCTAAAGGATAGGCAATCTCAGCAGCTGGGACAACACTTAAGGTCCCTGTTCCAGCACACCTGGGGAAGGGTATGAGAAAACCGGTGAAAGCACTGCTCTAAAGAGGCTTTCTGTTGCTCGCACCACTTTGAGAGCATCCATTTCGTTCAGGTGGACTCAATCTGCACAGAAAGAGGCAAATAAGTCAGAATATGGAAAGGGTAATTTTGTTCTGAAAACCATTAAAGTTGATACTGATTTGTGTCAGGTGTAGCCTCAACTGAGCTAAAGATACTATAAAAATGATCAGTTTGAATCAGTCTGAGTTTTCATATTTATGCTGTTTTATAAATAACCTTGATGTTGAGCAAGTTTTCTTTCTTCTTCTCAATAAATCACCAACATTTTGAGGTAAGTAAATCTTTCTTTAAATTAGTTTCAATGTAATATCAGGCAGCCCTTCAGGTACCAGTGCGAGCGAGGCCTGCCCTTTGGGCCAGTTGGCACCAGACACTATCTACTTGTTTTCTGTGTTATTGATACAATAATTTTAATTTTAAGGAAGTTTTATTTTGAAGAATTACTGGATTTGCCCCATGACATCCAACTCAGCTATTACGCATGTCGAGTTGCTTGGTCACATTCCAAAAATACACCTGCTATTTTCTTAGCGCCTACTGCTAAAGTAGTAAAGTAAAACAAACGTATTTTGAAAGTTTCTTTTCATAGAAAAAAGCCAGTCAGGAAACAGCAGAAGAGCCTTGTTTTTTTGTTGTTTTTTTCGCATTCATCCATCGCATCTTAAAGTCAGACATGGTGAAAGTTGGAGTCCAACTTTGAGATTTATGGATTAATGGAAAATCTAGATAACTTTTTAATTGTTCAGAAACACAATTTCGTACAAAGTTTGAACTAGCTGCAGATATTTTACAGAGGATGAAAATAAACTTTACCCTCAAAAGCTAAGGCTAGTATTTAACACGATAATTTTTTTTTGAATCAGACTCCTACGTTCAGCCTCGGTTAGTGAAAATATTGTCTGACAAGAAACCGGTTAGTGGCCTTAAAAAGGTTTGGGACCACTGGTGTAACATCGTGGTTGGTGAAATCTGCTTACTAGAATAAAATATTCTACAAATAGTGATGCAAAATTGGTTTTCTGTTTTAGTAGAAAAAATTAAAAAAAACAATTAAAAATGTTACAGTGTGTAAATTTGAACAACTTCTTTCAAAGTAAAGATACATGTGGTGAAATAAAGTTAGAAATCAGGAGTTTGAGAACAGCAAAAGGGAATTTTCGATGGATCTAAGCAGAATTTTCCAGTGGGAGATGGTGTTAAAATTTAAAGCGGCATCTTCTCACCCTCCATTCAATCAGCCGGTCATTTCCAACTGACCTCAAACTGCTTTAGAGCAGCCAGTGGCTGGACCAAATGATCCAGAACCTGCGGTTGTAAAGCGGACAGCCTGCAGAGGTACAGTCCATCATCAGCCTCCTCCTGTGCGAGATCACCCCTCCCTCCCCCTGTCGCTCTTCTCTCCGTAGCAGGGATGTGTCCATGAATTATGTGCAACTTCCCATTGAAATTAGAGGGCTCTGAACCATGAAAGGCACCACAGGTACAGTCTGAGCAGCGGCAGCTCCGCTACACGCCAGGCCTTCCGTGCCGTAAAGCTCCGATGGCAGAAAGACACATGACCGCTCGTCTGTAACGTATTAAAAGCGAGAGAAATAAATTACCCCGGTGCTCTGAATTATGAGATGTGTCTCAGGAGCTCGAAATGCTTCATAAGTTAGAAATCAGTTTTAGCTTCTTCCTCCAGGACTCTTTATTTTGTAGTTAATTACTAGAGTGACATACACGGTCTCTGTAGGTCCTCATTCTTCAAAACTAAAAAAAGACTAAGTGTTGCTTGTGAATTTAAATTTCAAGAATCATATTGAAGAGTCAGTCCCTAAGATTTAAAGATTTTTCCATTTGAATTTGTGTTTTAGTTAATTACATTCTTAAACATGGGGTCTGCAACCTTTAACATTAAAGACCTAATGACCTCACCATTTAAAAAATACACTTTAATTTTGTGGCCATTAAGCCATATAGTTGATATAAAATGTAGCTTTTAAATATTTACAATAATTTAACTATGCTTATAAATAAATACACTAATAAACTCATGATTATCTATATACAGTATAACAATATTATCTTCTTTTACTTTCACAGTAAATCAAATTCCTTTCAAAATAAAAATACAGCCTGTGTTAATCCTGGTGATACAGATTTTTTGAAACAAATCCTAAAAGTTAACTCAAACATTACATTTTCTATCATTATTTTTGCATACTTTCATCTTATTTCTTCTTTTTCCTATCAACTATAAGCATGAGAAACATTTGTACAGAATGGAATTTATTATTAAACCACGCAGACAAGAGATTACATATTTTAGCATGATTTTGATCAGTTTTCTGACATGCTAAAAATCTAGTTTTCTAACATTTTAAAATTCTAAACATAAATGACAACTTAACATTTATACTATAAAAGTTATCATTAAAAGCCAAAGAGCAACTATGTAGAGATAACAGATGTAGAGCAGACCCTTGTTCTAAATCGACAAAATTCTCCCTAAAGTTTAGACTTTAAAGTTTCTGAAAATAAGCAGTTTTTACTCAAAATAGGTATGTACAGTTACTTTTGGAAAAACAAAATTACATAGATGTGTTTTTATGTATGAGAGAAAGTCTGCAGTTTCTTTTGGTTATTTTTTTCAATCAAAACTATGCTTATCAAAATCATTGATATGTATTTGTTAATGTGAATAAATAAAAATCTCTCATCTGTGTCCTTAGTTTACATAGGTTTTTTGATGTACAGTATGTGCAGTTTGCAGTAGGACAACAGGTTTGCCACACTTAAGGTGCACTTAAAGACCCACTCCAATGAAAAGGATATTTTTTCGTGTTTTTAACTTGTTCTTGTAACATTTTTTTATGATGAAGGGCATATTTAAAGACAAAATTCTAAAAACTAAAAAAAAAGCGACATAAATGCAAGAAATCAACTCAATAGAAAAGATTTACTTCAAACAAGTAAATGTGATGTTTTACTTTGTCAAATTAAAACGGGCAAAAACAGATACATTTGTATACATCTTAATTAATTAATTGATACTTTGTTTATCCCACAATGGGGATATTCCTCTCTGCATTTGACCCATTTCCTGGGGGAGTGGTGAGCCGCAGTTGAGGCTGTGCTCGGGAGGCAGTAGTGTTAAGGGTCTTGCCCAAGGGCCCTCACCGGGTGATTTTAATTGCTCGACATTGATATGGTAATTGCCCCCAGTACCATTGTTCATTCCCCTCCAGGAATCAAACCCTGGATTTCAGTGTGGTAGCCTCTCACCTTACCAACCGAGCTACCCACCCGCTATCTTAAGGAAACTATAAAGTACAGTATGTTGAAACTTAAAAATAGAAATATTACTATTTAACCTTGAAGATTAATTATGTCTTATGGTGTATTCAGACTGGACACATTTAATTCACTTAAAGTGAACCAGAGTTCATTTCCCCCAATAATCCAGAGCAAATTTTCAGTCTGATTGTACCCAAACGGACTCTGCTTCGGGACCGAGTACCGCTCATTTACCCATTTTTCGAAGTGGTTTCACTTTGTTTCCAATCAGACTGAGCTTCGATTCGCTCAGAAACTCCTCAGTCTTAATATAATCCATCCTCGGAGCGGAACAGCTGAACCAAAACGGCCACCATAACCGGTGGTCACGTGATGTAAACACAATAGGACCGTAACAACCGATGAGTCACGGACAAATGTAAAGCAATCATTATTATTTTATCAAAGAGAAAAAAGGGTAAATTTCTCACTCATTAGAATGTTTATTTTAACAAAGCTAAATACATTTCGTACATGCTTTTCTTTCTATCATTACACAGCATTTACCTGGCCCTGCTGTGACGTCACACTAAAAGCTACCTTGTAGTGTCCTTAACAGAACCACTACTATGAAACACAGCAACTCATTGAAATGTGCTCAGATGAACAACTTTTAATGTGACATACATCACTTTTTGCACAGTTTCCTGAGAATCTATGTGCCGTAAACATTGAGCAGACCTTCACACCCAACGTCTCCTCAGGCACTGCAGTACCTAGCTTTCTCTGAGTTAAAGCACACACGGCACGACTCCTTACCAGTAACACCTTGCAGCATGCCTCCTCCATACCAAAGTAACGAGTTAAAGGTTTTTTTTTTCAGACGTTCAAAACTGGTAACCGAAATATAAAATTTGAATAAAATAACTGTCCCGAAAAGGATTGTACTGTATAGCTCAGCACGTCCATCTTTTTCTTGTTGTTTTGCCCCGCCCTCATAGTTCCTGGCAAATGACTGAAGAGATCTTTAGTCACGTGGTTTTGTTTATAAGCTTTGGTCTATAACAAAATGGTCCTCTCGATGGCAATCTAAATACAAACATAATGAAAGGTTTGGGACTTGATCAGGAACAAAGGATTTTACCAGTCTTACATGTAAAAAATATACTGTATATTGCAAAACATGGACAAACCTGAGATAGTAAATATTTGCGTTTTTCTTTTTAAATGTAAAAGTTTACATAAATGTCTGAAAACGTTCTGATAGCAAACGGCTGTGATCTTACCCACTTTGTCACATTAAACCTTTAGGGCTACTTAAATCGCAAAAGCAGATACATTTTTTAAAAATGATGATGTTTGCAGAATATTGTGAATTGTAAGGAGAGAAGGAAATAGGTGAAAGAGATGCTAGAGAGATACCGGAATTAACGTCAGCTGCAGCAAGATAGAGTACGTGTGTGTGAATGAGAGGGACCCAAGTGGACGATTGAGGTTACAAGGAGAAGAGATAAAGAAGGTAGAGGATTTGAAGTAAGTGAAGTATCTGCACAGTCTGGAAAAGAGGTGAAGAAGCATGGGCAGGCAGGTTGGAATGGATGGAGAAAAGTGTCAGATGTGATGTGTGATAGAAGAGTTTCAGCTCAAATGAAACGAAAGGTGTACAAAACTGTGGTGAGACCAGCCATGTTGTTCGGCCTAGAGACAGTGGCACTAAAGAAAAGACAGGACGCAGAGCTGGAGGTAGCAGAAATGAAGATGCTGAGGTTCTATCCAGGATGGATAGAATCAGGCATAAGTACATCAGGGGGACAGCACATGTTAGAGGGTGTTGGAGATAAAGTCAGAGAGGCCAGACTGAGATGGTTTGGACATGTCCAAAAAAAAAAAAAAAGGTAATGCATTGGTATAAGGATACTCAGTCTGCAACTGCAAGTTTGGCAAGACTTGGCAAGAGGTCTGGAAGAAGACCAGAGAGGAGGTTTATCGATGCAGTGAACAAAGACATGAATGTAGATGGTGTTAGAGCAGAGAAGACAGGCTTAGATGGAGAAAGCTGATTCGCTGTGGCAACCCCTGAAGAGAAATTACAGGGGGAAAAAATTACATTTTCATAATGCCCAGTGACTTGTCATGATGTTTTTACTGTGACTTTGTCGCTTTAAACAGTTTTTATTTTTTTATAAAAAGTTTAAAAATTCTGCAGACATGCAGAAAAGCCTTTTTCTTTTTTGTTCAAATGTAGTGGTTTTCAGAGTTAATGATTATTTTAGAAAATAAGAAACAACTTTCAGGTAAAAAATATTAAATAAACTAAAGTACCTCAACTGCTCAGTCTCTCTTCAATATGTCATGAACTTGACTGTGAATAATTTAGCTGACATGAATATGATTTTGATTTTATTTAATATAACTGACCTGCATGATGAAAAGGTTCTCTTTTGCTATTCTTATTTATTTTTTTACTCAAACAATTAATTAACAAATGCTTTCTTTGGCAATGAACAGCTTTCATTCCCCATCTTTTCAGTTTTTAGGAATATTCTGAAGCAAAAGGTGCAAGAGATTCTCAGCACTTATTTACACATCAGTAAAGACTCAAATGTGACCCATTTATTGAAAAGAGGGATGTATTGACATTTTGAGGGTAATTTAGATGCACACTGCAAACATGGCTTTGGCAGTAGCTTATTCACACGTCTGTATTTACACATCTGTTCTCGCTCCATATCTTTCTGTTGGTAAATCAATACAAGCGTGCGATTTTGCAACATGTCAAGCTTTTTTCTTGGCTCTGCATCGTTAGGAGGTCTTCCTTTGGTGTTAAACAGCTTGTGGAAATGATTTTGAACCATGCAAAGCAGCCTTGTAAACACCTTTGAACAGTAAATGTGTAGGAGGGGAAATCCATAGGAGAGTAATGAGTTAAGGCCACTGGCAACAAAGTAAATATTTGTAGAGTTAATAATCCAATCCGTTGTCCAATTCAATTAAAGGAAAGAGCATTATTGCAATTCTATTCTTCCAGCTCATGTTTATTGACTGGAACAGTGTGGTTTGAGGTTGAAAGTCTTCATCAGGATGCAGCGGATTGCGCTTTCCTAAGCGATCCATCTCTTTTGAGGGCGCCTGTGACTCGGCGGACATCAATCTCTACAGCATTTAAGGTGAACAACTTTATCTGTCGCCGCTTTGAGGAACATCACCTCTTCTGCTGATCTTGGAAGATTGACACTGTCCAAGATGAAACATTGTCCAGCCACTTGATGAATGGTCTGCTCAGAGGGAAAGATAGAGTGCCTTATGAAGCATTAGTCAGACGGTGGTGGGAGGAGATCCTGATGGAGATGTTGGAGATCTGAAGTGTCTTCTCTGAGGCGGAGCTTGTTGGAGGAGAATAATGAATCGGCCCATTAGCATATTGTCACTAGTTGTCTTGTTTACTCCGAGGTGTTTGCCAAGCAGCTCTCCCCAAGGAGAAACGGGCGCTTCACAGTAACTTCTGGAGTAAACAGTGATATGCTAATGTGCATGCAAATGCACGCACGCGCTTGTTCACAGACAGTAAACACAGAAACTTTGCTTTTAACAACCTGGGACGAGGCGATGGCTCACGGGTTTTTGTCAGTGTTTATTTCAAAGAATGAGAATGGGAGGGCTCAATGTGGAAGCTTCTTATGTACTATTGCATCAAAGGCTACAAAACAGCTGAGCTTACCTACAGTAAACATCAAAGATGTGCTTCCAGGTGCTCGATGATCCAGTCCTTCAAAAACAGTGATGCTGCAAGAATGGTGTCTTAAACCTGTACATTTGTGTCTTTATCAGTGTTAGGTTTGTAGTCGTTCTAAGGGAGTAATTGCTCTTAGTCTGCTACTATGAAGTACATTGTAATGTCATGTTCTCATGTGGAGAAGCCTGGGACCCCAGTGCGGTAATTCTGCATCGAATGAGATGTAGGTGATCAAAGTCAGCAAAGTCTTTTTGATTCTCAAGAATAGCCAGCTACTTTCCCTCTGCTGCTGCGCCTTTTGAACATCTTAGGATTCCTCCCAAAAAGAGGACAAAAGGATGCTATTCCTGCATTCTTATTGTAGATATTCCCACTGCAAGCCCACCTGGGAAGCTTGCTCCCTAGCTTTTTTGTGCAAACTTTAAAGGAAAGGGGAAAAAAAATTGTTGAGTTGAACCCTTATTTTGTGAGTATGTTAGAGCACATTATTTGGTTCCTATCCTCAAGATGTTGGATTTAATTGGGATATAATATTACGATGTAGTGTGTTCCCCTGGTAACTATCTACCAAAGTAGCAACATGAGATGGTAGGTTTGCCAAATGCTAGCTCATAATAGTAAATAGTGATAGTAAAGACTAGGGCCTAGAAACAAATGAATCTATGACAAAACTTAATCACGCTAATCAATGTGATAAACGTTCACTTCAAGACAATGAACTGGTCACGGAAAACAAAATCCAGGTTAAAGGTAACAGACAGAATTAGCAAATATACTTGGCATTAAAGAAGCAGAGCTAATGCTAAGCTAAAGTTAGCTTATCGTTGTGAATAACACTGCTGAAGGATTAAAGGGTAGGGCATTTGTTTAAGATGTTTTATGAAAAATCCAAAATATATATTTTTAGTCAGTGTTTTTCTTTACATTTACTATACATTCACACCGCCCTGTACAACACGTGTTCCAGCAGCCACTTCCAATAAAAAAAAGTATTTGTAGGCATGTGTGTCATGCTTCCATCTGCAACAACAGACGTTGTACGTTTTTGTGCTCTACGTACAAAGCGTGTTGCCATTGAACACGCAAACTAAGTTAAACCAGATCGAACTTTGACCAATCAGGGACTCGGATTTGGTAGAGACAGAAGTGTCACTCATTTGAGCATTAATTAATGGAGGAGAAAATAATAATTGCACTTTTTGCCCGTCCGTCATATTTCAGAAAAGAGTTGAGAAAGAAAATGTTTTTGCCAATATTTCCGAGATTTGTACTGCTTCGACATTTTGCACCAAGCCTTTTCCAACACTACGTAGCAGATATGTGCTAGTAACCCTTGTGCTATCCTATGAGGTCAAGATGACCTTTGACTTGTTATCCCTATCATGACAAAGGTGGAAAAAGGTGGAGAGGATTTCATGCAATCCAAGGAAACCAGTGAAGATCACAAATCATTGAAGAAAAAAGTTCAGCGCACTATCTTGTGGGTCTAGATGACGACATAGTCAAAGTGCCAAGGATAGCACAAGGGTTAAACAGTAGCAAAAGAAGAAGCCCCTCCATGCTTGTCCAGTGTGAACACCATGGGCTAAAAGCATTCAAGAACCTGCGTTTCTAGATCTTCTTGCAGTGGTGCATTATACACCCTGGGCCTTTAGTGGTGCTATGCCTGAATCACTCAACCCCTCATTAACCATTTTATGATGCAGAAACGAGCTTTGCATTGCAAATTGAAAATTCCTGTAAACTGAATAAACAAAACAGTAAACAAATCATGTTATGCAACCACAGCCAACAAAAAAACATTGAAAATAACCAAATAAATTGGGAATATTATTTAGTATGATATTTTTCATTTCACTCATCAAAAAATCTGATTATTTGAAGACAAAATCCATCCTCCTCTATTTCCTCAAAAACAGTTTGGTCACCCTGCCATGTAGATTATCTGGCTTCAGTTCGGTCAAGAAGTCCTTTTTCTATTGCCATCAAGGCCAGTGCTGAGATCCGAGTCTTTCTAGTTTTGTTTTTGGGTAGGTCTTAATTCACTTTAGAGCTGAAAATGTCAGCTCGACAGACGCAGTGGACACGGGATGGTCAGTGCCAAACACACACGGCGGCTTCATGATCACACTCAGATTTTTCTGATGAAGGAAGTCATGGAGTGTGTGTGTGTCTTCCTGAAACTTCTGTCCAGTCAGAAGGTCTGAATACTGTGACGTTGCCTAAGCCTGCTAGAAGGCCCTGCTCACACCAACTCACAATCTGATTGTTTAAAAGGAGTGAATGACTGACATTGATTTCGCATCACAAGAATTCAGAAATCATGGTGAAGGCTCTTACCCTGCCTGGCAACAAAGGACAGCTGAAACGCGATTGCTTATATGCTCCAGCGTAAAACTAAATCTGTCTGGAAACAGCATAACCATAAAAGGAAATGTACAGACCATTTGGAATGATTTAATGATTGTGCATGGACAAAATATAATTAACACATGATTCAGATATATTTTAGGCCTTCAGAGAAGGGCTCGAAGGCCCCGACGGCCTACCATTGTATTCTTGTTAGTCATCATACACCAGCTATGGTAGAGCGAGCTGTGGGCTCTGTAGCTTTTAGCTTGACAACACGTGACACTGCGTACCAGATAGCCCACTTCTTGTGAAAAACCTGTGGCATTATGGCTTCCCCACCAGAAAACTAAAAACAGATAGGCGCAGGACTTTCCAACATAGGAAATCAAGACTGGCATTCTAAAAAACTATACAAATCTTTATTAATACAAAAAGGGTAATAAAATTCCTATGCTAAAAGAGACACACAGACATCTTAAAAGCCCCAGTTAAACCACAAATAATGGATGGACCACACCAAAGCCTTCACACAATCCCTTTAGCTCTAGTGCGCATTCCTAAAGTCCTGATGCTGTTGGTCACATCGTCGGAGACTTCAGATTTAGGTGGGATCTGGCGAGTCAGGGAGACAATTGAAGAGACATGATGGGGAGGCTCCAAAGTCCAAATGTGCCGTATCCACAATGTGCAAGTAGCATCCAAAATAGTGGTGCATGAGACAGCAACACCTACAGTAAACATGGGCAAAACAGCAGCACCTACAAAATAGAAGTAGATCACACAAAAATTATATTAAAGTAAACATGACACTAAAACACACATACGTGCTCCTGCAACTTAGTAGAATGACAGACAGGAGTCGCATGAGCAGCACAAACAAACAGATCCGGCTCATAATTCTGGCCAAATTATGCAGCCATCCAGCGTCTGATGCTGCTATCGGGGCGCTCATTACCATTAAGGAGTAGCGTTGGATGCTACCCTCAGAAATAAAACCCTGTGCTGAGCAGCATTTGCGGGTGGACTCAACTTACAGCCAGCCACAGGGCTGGGCAGCCGGAGGCTGTGTGCAACCGGTCCAACCTGGGAGCAGCAGGCTGACACTGAACTCTCACACTGACAGAGGGAAACCACTTTTATAAACCCTCTGCAGGTGAACAGCTGGTACTCACAGGTGGAATCATTCTACTAAGTGGCAGTCCACCTGCCACAAACTATTTTAATGTTACTAGATTAAAGTACTAATATTTGTTTTAATGTTTATTTATTTCATGAGTATCCATGGTATAGGTGCATAAAATAAATGGATTTGGCTGAAGGCCATTCATTTCTGATGTTAAACACCTTATTAGATATTATTCCTTACATGTCTCACAAAATGTTGTCATGGTAATGATGTGGACATGGCATATAAATACATCTTTATAAAACGTTTGTGCTTTGCAAATATTTGTTGCTTTGGATTAGTGACATGAATATGGACCTCAGTTTTAAAAAGCTGGTACTCAACACTACCAATTGTACAGGATTTTATTGAAATATTTTTTCCTTCCTTTTCTATAATTAAACTTAAATGGAGCAAATACAAGTAACTTAATAGCCATGCATGGATTTCTAAATACCACCTCAGCTACCACAAACATCAATTTATGTGCTGAACCAAGAGGGGTTCAACTATTGTTTTTCTTTTGAGAAAATATTACATTTCCTAAAATAATTATCTCACTTTACAGTTCCCTGTAATCAGTTCGGCCATCAGGAGAACTGCATGAATGAACTAAACTGAAAAACTAGAATTTCTTGTCTTGTAGACTTTAAAGCAGAAATAAGTTTGGCATTGCCTGAAGAGCAGGGCTCCTACATTCAATTAGAGGACTTCTTGGGTGATAAGACCATCCAGAGCAGGGCAAACAACCAGAGGATGGCGAAATGTCCCCTTCTTCCTCCGCCCTTCCATCCGTCAGGGCCTCCAAATCCATTGTCAGAATTATTGCGAGCAGTTCAATAATTCAGATTAAAGCTCATGTTTATTAATGTCCTACATCTGTGCAAACAACGTGTCAAGCCGGGAGTTTATTGTAATTGCCTGAGCAAACAAAACCTGAAAGAAGCAATTTCCAGTTACAATGTGCAGTGACAGGTAATGAGGCCATTGGCATTCCACTCCTATCGTCATCACCGCTTCTTTTCATCTCTCCAGTATTGTGGTTGATAGATATTTTTATAAGGAATGAAGGTGTGGGATAATGCGGTGGCGCCACTCGAGGCAGGTTAGTGATTAAAGATAATCATCATTTTTTCCTACAACCCCCCCTTTCGGCAAGATCTTATTAGGTTTTCTTTAGCATTACTTACTCCGACTTCCACGTGGGACTGAATGGCCTTCCCTTCAACCACTACATCGAGATGACGACTATTAATTTGCATTCTTGGTGGAAGGGAAAATAATAATATTGGCTTGTGCCACCTGAGGGTGGGGACAAATCCTGAGAATCTCTATTTGGAATAAATCCGTTGCATAACATCCCAGGAGAGCTGCCTTTAAAGTATATCTCTGAATAATTAGACGTGATGTAACAAATCAACTTGATATTTGTGTCTTTTAGCAGTTCTGCTAACCGTAATTGCCTAATTGAATTTATCAGGTGTTAAATAAAATGCGATTGTGGACATTTTCCCCCCCCATGAATGACCTCAAATGAAATCCTCTAAGTGTTCTGATTTAAACACACACACCTAAGGAGTAGTGAAAACTGATTGACAGCAAGCTCAGCTACCAAGTCCCTAACATATTGTTGCTTTGACAATCACAAAGATGTATTTCTATGAAAGCATGAATATTTGAAATCTTTGGTCATAAAAATTCCTAAATATTGCAGGTGGTGTAAAAAAAATCTTATGTGAAAATAAAACCATGCTTGAATAAATGGTGCAATCTTTAGTAAACAATTCCTTATTAAAAAATATGTTTGCTCCTCCCTCATACTTAAAAAGAAGGTTTTACACACAAACATTTCCTGTGGTCTGCCTTGTCTCAATTCTTAACCCGTAAACACGGTTAAGCGGAAAAAAGCAGCTTTGTGGTCCTACCCAGCACAATTAAACAGTGAAGTGCTTACACTATCAATGTAAATCGTCTGGGTTTGTCGCACTGGAATACTGCTTCACGCAATTAACATAAAATTGGTGCAAAGTCGATTTGAAAAACAGCCTTTTTTTGCGTCAGAATCCGCCGATTCGCGATGATAATGAAAATGATTTAAGGCATGTCAAAGAGTGGGTGGTATTTATGTGTCGCTGGTGACATCTCTGATGTTAAAGGTTTAATAAGGTTTTTCAAAGCCCCAAATTCATTCTCAAAACTGGAGCCAAGAAGAACATGCTGCAGTTACTTAAATGGCCTGGTTTCAGTATGGGGCAATTTCAAGTTAATTTCTATTTTAATTTAACACCCAAAATAAAACAAAGAACATGGTTTCATAAGCTTTTTTTATATTTAATATTTTATATTCAATGTATTACAATGGTGTGAATGTTTTATAAATTAAAAGGCTTGCTTTAGAAAAGATTTCTTTTTTAGAAACACCCCAAATTGAACATATGTTTTTAATGTAATTGTTACAAAAAGTTATCTTGACTTTTTTTTTAACAGTTTTGAAACAATTTGCGATGCCTTCCAGTGGCTGGCATTAGCTTCTGTTTTATGCATTGAGACAAATATGAATAAACTCCACCTGAAGATATGAATCTTGTCTGACTTTTGTACATTTTAATTATTCTCCTGTGAATTTTGTCAGACAATGCCTTGGGAAACCTGGGGATTGGCCCATGTGTGCCTTTTGTATAATCACTCACTAGAAACAACTGGCTGCTGAATGTTTACATGAATTTTTCTTCATTGATCGTTGCTCAAAATGCTGCTCAGTGTGTTTACAGCAAACAGGGGCGGCTCACTCGCTAGGTGACAAAGTGTTTAGGTTGCAACTCTGTCTGATGGCTGGCGGATTAGAAAATCCCTTCTATGATTGATAGATTTATTTGTCACTGCTGTCTGGACGCGAGCAGCTTGCAAGCCTCTGTAGCTGGAGACCATTAATCAGTGTAAATGACGTTCATCTTATACACACATCAGGAGTGCGTACTTGAAGGCTTCTGACACAGAGGAAGCTTATTCACAGCAAATATGCCTGTGAATAGATGATGGGGAAAGTGGCGGCCAGCGGTGCTGCAGTTGCTGTTGATGCAAACCAGGAAGAAATTGAAATCTTGGCTGCTTGGCTCAGGTTTTTGAGATTAGGTCAGCAAGGTTCGATTTGATTAATGGCTCTATCGGATGTCCCCGTTTTGAGTAACTTACTTTCTAATATATTGATACATTTAATATCTCTATGACACCAGATTGCAAAACAGTCAGCAGATAGCTTAGTGCTGACTTTGAGTCCAATCTTTGTCAGTTCCAGAACAGTTAGGTGATTATTAATTATCATTCCAAAACACATTTAGGACAAACTGCACAAAATGGTCAAACATGACCATTGTGCACCTTATCTCACTCTATTGTCATCCAAAGAAATGATCTTGTTGGACAAGTTCTCCAGGGTATCGCCTCGCCCAAGGTTTTCCTTTATCTCTGCATAATGCATACCTTGTCATTATTTATTGCTTAATTAGCACGCCGCCTAATTAAATCGACATTAATCACTGAGACGGAGGTGGTGCTTGGGGATGTGCATTACACATGTTAGTGATACTGTACTTTATTATCCAAGGAAACATAAATCAGCTCCTCTCTCTGGAATTAACTGATAACAGTTGGTTGTTTAGTAGAGTGGAAGAAAACGGTGACCAATTTAGCACTGGAATTTGTGTTTTTTAGCTGTAGCATCATTTTTAGTCTCAAAGTAGTTGAGTTTACTATGACATCCTCTATGAGAAACAAATATCACAACTTAAACAACACAATTTAAAAAGAAAATGGAGAAGGGAAAAAAAAATATCAGAATGGAAATCATTCGCATGGCGTTTGACAGATCACAAAGAGAAAACACACTAATTTAAGAAATCACAAAATAGAAAAACACATGTCATAGTTCGTAGGCGTGGCAGACCCAGACGCTGGAACCCAGAATGAACACGCAGGTAAGTGAACGGTAAGTATGAATTTATTTTCCTTTTGAGAATGGGAGTCTTGGCGTGATCAAGATACAGGCTTGAGTGAGGCTCGTAGCGTGGCTGGAGGTAGAAGCGCGGCTAGCGGTTGGTGGCGTTTCCACAGGAATGCCGGAATTGCCCGAGGTGACTTCCATACAGGTGACTCTCGTGACGAGGAATCCTGAGGCAGGAGAACAATGTTAGTAGGATGCAAAAAATTAAAAAGACTTGACATGAGCAAACTGGACCAGTCGTAGTCACCATAAGGGGCAACGAACTGGCGTTGAATACTGGAGCTGGGTCTCCTTTTGAAGAGCAGAGGCTGATGAGTGAAGTGGTCACAGCTGGTGGAGTCAAGAGCAGAGGAGAGGGGGAGGGGGAGTAGAAGTGACAGAGGCACCATGACAACACACAAACTTTTGCTAAAAATCTTGTGAGATGATTGTCCATCCATCAATTTTCCAAATCCACGGGAACCTATCCAAACTACTGCTCGGCAGAGGTTGGGTCCATCCGGGATGGTTTGTCAGTTCATCGCAGGTCCACACAGAGACAACTGCACAGCCATTACTGAGGGACAATGTAGATTCCCCAATCTACCTCTAAACCCTGTTTTTTCACTGTGGGAGAAAAGCCAAAGTATCCAGAGAAAACCCTCACACACGTAGGGACTCAACACAGAATGGGCCTTGCTGGGATTCGAACCTGTTGGGTGAAGGTCTTAACCATTACTTCACCATCATGCAGCCCATGCAGTTTATTTTATTAGATTTATTTTTGTTGTTTTTTAATAAAAATGTCTCAGCCCACCTTTAAAATTTCTTTCATGAGACAAAAAATGATTTAATAGAAATTTTTCTGTTTGCACAAATTGTAGTAACTTGTGGATTCGCATTCAGTGTCTGAGCAAAGTTTTAGAAAAACTTTCAAAGATGTAAAAATCTGTGTTTAATAATCCGATATTTGATGAAGATCTGTAAAATAGTCATAGACACTTCAAAAACTGGTTCATCTACATAAATGGCAGTAGCTAAAGAAATTGCACTTAAAACATAAATATCTTTAACTAAAGCCATAGTCACATGGGCATTTTCAATGAAAAGGGACTCAGCTTTGGTAGCATCCTTTTCAAAACTTGGAAGTGCCAACCATTTGAAAAGTGATCATGGAGGACAAAATTAATAGTAGCAGACTTATATGACATCAATTCTTTGAAAGAAAGAGATGGGAAAGAAAACCTGAGATTTGCACTGCTTCAACATTTTGCTCCAAGCCTCTTCCAATTAATAAAAGGTAGCTGTAGACCTGTGTGAACACCAGGGGATTAAAAGTGCTTTCAAAAAATTCAATGCATTCTTGAACACACCACTGCATGCCCTCTGTATAAGTAGCATAACTGATAAATATTGTCTGTCTGGGTGCCAAAACTTAGTAAACTTGTTCGAGGCATGAAGGTGCCCTGCATGAAATAACACATCACAGTCATTACACCACTTGGTGAGACTCTAGAGTTGAGAGCAAAAATGTTTAGATCCGTGTTTTTTTTCTACGGTCATCCCAACAGGTAGTTGCGAACACTTAAACAACACAGGAATCTACATTCACACACATGTGTTGCACGTTAAATAAAGCCATACACACTGTTTCATGAATGTGCATTTCACCAGTAGTGTTCACACACCAGTATAGCAGGGAGGGGATCCTTTTTCCTTTGCTTTTTTTAAGTGTTTACTAGCGCCTGTCCCTACAGTTGGAAGAGGCTCAGTGTAACATTTCAAAATTATTTTAATATTGATCAAGGCTTTTTCTTTCACAGCTTTATTCCTTTATTCCTTGGTGTCATAGAATTCTGACCGGGCACAAACCCCAATTATTAATCTCTCCTTTGTGATCATGTTTACAACAGTTTGCACTTCTGAAAAGGACGCTACCCACATCTACAAAATCCGAGCCCCTGATTGGTCAAAGTTGAACTTCCAGGACACGATCAATGAATGGCAAAATTGTATGTAGCATAAAAACTTGCAAATTGAGGATTTACGTACGTTTACACAGACTTTTTATGGAAAATAGCCGCTTGTAAGCGAGTCAAACGTGACCGATGTGAATGAAGTTAAGGGTAAGTAAGGGTGATGTCGTATTGATTTTTGTATTTTTTTCAATCCCTCTAAATGCTCCGTACTGGGGAAGGAGCCTTTTGGTGCTTTTCAAGTGATCAGTGCTTCTTATGTGCACCTGACTGTTAGAATTTTGGAAATGAGATACTCAGAGTGACGTATTTGTGGGCGTCCTTCAACCATCACACGGGTACTGAGCGTTCAGAAAGTTTTTAAAAATGTCTCATCAAGGGATTCGTCTTTATGATATTTTGTACATTTTCCATATTACTTTTTTTTTATTAAAATTCTTCAGATCCTGACCTAATGGAAACAAATGGTAATTTATCTCAAGTTTTTTTTTTGTTGCTTGTTTGTTCGTAATAAAACCTGACCGTAGGAATAATTTATTAATACAACTTAATTAACCATTTTCAAATTTAATAAAGACAAAATACGTATAAAAAACATTTGCCAAAGTTGTAGACTCTGCTAGTGCCTCTCCTCTCAGTCTTAATGGACAGGAGAATAGGAGTGCTCCCCTGTAGAGACAGAGAGGGAGGGAAGAAGGCAAAGAGGAACAGTGTGATATTGAGGGCAGGAGTCTTCTCATTGTAATTAAAGCTGAGTTAAAGGGAAGTGCCAGGTGGTGGTAGGGAGGTCAGTCCTGACAGAAACGGGCCCCACTTGCCCAGAGTTGTGCCCTCCCCCCTGGTGCCCCTGTCCTGCGAGATGAGGTGGGTGCAAGCTCTACTTTCAGCCCACTAAGAGGATTTCACATCAGCCCTCATGGGGAGGTTTGCTCCGAGCCCCTGCTATGGCACCATGGAAAGCCCTGATTAACTCTCTCCGCCAGTCCGTACCCCATCATGCAAATGAAGGCAGCGCAGCGCTTTTACGAGGAGGGGGAAGCGCTTGTCAGTCAGGCTTGGTCGTCCCCTTGATGTGGTCCCATTGTAATTCTAGGTGTGCTGGTTGTAACGTCTTACACAGGAGCTCGATTCATCCCCACAGGATTGCTAAAAGGTGGATCTGCTAAGTTTTCAAAGTGACTCAAACAGGGGAGGTGAGGGGAGGTTCTCATTCTCTTGTCAGTGCTTTCTTAGCCCATCACAGACTTCGGGTTTGAAGATTTGGCTGTCTGACTTAGTGATGATACATAATGGGGGGATTCTTTGACAGTTTAGTCATCCCCTGAGGACAGGAGATATGTTTGCACCCTGAAGGTATGGAACATCACTCGGAGGCAGTTAATGACTTCATCGAATAAGTCTCGTTTTTCAGTATCTGCACAGGAATATATGAGAGGTCACTTTAAATTGAAGAAACATGCAAGACTGTGATAAATAAGCAAATGGTCATCTTTTCGAACAACTATTGCTCATCTAATGATGTCTTTGGTGTTGCAGCTACTCTGTAGGAGCGATTTTTAGCTACATACCCAGGGACTTAAAGCACATTCAACTATGCGCGTTTAGCCAATGGTGTTCACAAAGGACGAATAAAGGATGAGATTCTTTTCTGCTACACTTTGCAAGTGCATGTCCGCCAACTATAGTAGGAAGAGGTTTGGTGCAAATAAGTCAAAGCGGTGCAAATCTTGCTCCAGGCTTTTTTTTTCAAAGCTCTATTCTGATGTATGAAAGAATGGATGTTATATGATTAATCAATCTGGACACAAACCGCAAATATTAATTTCTCCTGCATGAGAGAACGGCCCAAAAAAGTTGCATGGTGATGCGTGCATGAACATTAATGTTTTGAACGTGGAAGTCCGAAACGTGCGTTTACATACTTTTCGTTGGAAACAGCCGTGATGGTGTTGTGAAAATGTAGCTGTTTAACCTGATCTCTTGAGGTTTAAATTAGGACAGTTTTCCACTCATTCTAGTTGCAAGCCTCATTTCAACATCTGCAATCATGATGACCCCCTGTCTTGGCAAGATAAAATCTGCAAAAACAAATCCTTTTTTTTGCCAAACGTTCTTCCTCCACTTAGTCAGTTTAAGCGCTGAGCAATAGTCTTTATTTTAGTGGCGGAAAAGACTTGGATTGATCATGGCGCTCCCATCTCCCACATTTGTCATTTGTTAACGCACTTGACCTCATAATCAGACTGCTGGCGCAACAAGGCAGCAAACAAGTTATGTCATGTTATCAATTTATCCAACATGACAAAGTAATAACAGCAATAAATGAACATGTACTTCGCAACAGCGGCGTTGCAAATTGAAATGCCGCAGTGTGAGATGTGCTTCCCATCCTTTTAGAAGGAAGCAATGAGGGTGATGGAAAATCTAATATGAAGGAAGACTAGTGTTTACTCTGCAGCTTTGTGGGCTTTACATCACCATGTAACAAGCTGCTTTTGTATCAGTTACATATGAAATTTCCCAAAAAAAAAAATACTCCCTCCACGTCTGATCTGATGAAACAAACCTACTAACACAAAGGCTTTTCTCCCCTAATTTTTAGCTACAGAGGGTGTTGTTCTCCCTTGTGGGGCAGTTCCACTTGGTTCCAGCTTGAGAGTCTGACTCAATCCATCAATCAGAGAAGAAAAGCATTTTTAAGATGTTCTCACTTGGGCTGGAACACAACTCGATACATATTTTATGCACCTGGCTAACCTCTCAAGTCACTCTCACTTGACATCAATTTTCTATGCAGCCAATATAGGCCTTAGGCGGTTCACCTGCACGCAAGACGGGCCGACCGCCTCATGCCGTCCTTATTCTCAAGGCCCAAAGGAACTTCGCAGTTCAGCAGCTCTGCACACCAAACAATCCCTCAGTTTGACAAATACAAGAGGGTGATAAAACTTCTTGTGTTCAGCTGCGTCTTTTGACATGCTTCAAGAAAATGACAAAACTGCAAGATGGTAAAAAAAAGCTTCTAAATTTTACTTTAAAAGAAACCACAGGAGCTTTTCGAAGCTTATGCCCAGATGTCATTGATCAAATAAGGCCAGAATCATATAGTCTATGTTTCTTTAAGGTTGGTTGATTTGTAAAGCTGCATACACGTTTGAAGGCTTATGTTGTCTGAAGGCAAAATAAGCTAAAAAACGCAGGCGGAAGACACCAAAAAGACCGTGTAGAATATGCCAATAAAACAAACAGAAAACTGCTAATTTCTATGGTGAAAAAGCCCTGATTTTATGCTAAAATAGGAAACAAACTGAATTTATTTTAAAAACTCATGCCAATCCTCTTTTGATCTATTTCAAAGTGTTCCTTGTGGTCTTTAAATTATGATTTTTAACCCAAATCAAAACCATTTCAAACCAAAAAAAATTATCAGTCAGAGCTAAACTACTGAATTGCTATCTTTAGTGTTTCTGTAATAAACAAATGTGTTGTTTTTTAGGACATAGTTTCTGCAGAGAAGTATGAGTTCATCGCCCTCTGAGTTGGGGGCTGGGCCGTTGGCACAGAGTAAGCCCACCCCCACTTCCTGTCACCCATAACTGACCTGTTTACCAGAGGTATCCAAATCTAGACCTCGAGGGCCGACCTCCTGCTGGCTTTAACGCTAAAAAATGCACTTTTTTCAAGAAGATATTTGAAATCTGGAAAGTTGCAAATCTTACTACAAAATACTACATACATTTATATTTTTTTAGTCTTGTGAAATAATAAATTTATACAAGCTTGTTTAAGAAAAATGCAACAATAATAAACATAAAGCAAAAAAGACAGGCCTAAGTTCGCATGATTGTGGTTTCACCTTTAGAACATTGAAAGGAAAATGTCAGTTGGTCTGAAATACCAATATTTACTCTGCTGTAGATGAGTGGATGTGCCTATCATGCCTGGAGCAATCACATAGCTTGAGGTGGTGATATCATAGTATGGGACTGGGTATTTCATGATAAACACAACCTCTAAAAGCACTTCCTCGCTCCCCCTTCTGGCCAATCATTACCAAACCTCACTGATGCATTTTCAAAGTTACAATTCCACGCCTCAAATGGGAGCCAGCTGAGGGTATACCTCGTCATCTTTAGCTTGTAATTGCTCAACTCACCATTTCTCCCACCAATTACAGAAATACGAGGTTTGCTTTTTTTCTCGCAGGGTGTTAGATGTATATACTAATTCTCAATAAAGCGCCAGAGCTTTCAGTGAATTTTCTGCTCGGTTACTTCAATAAATTGGAATTCAGAGGAGGGGGAAAAATGTGAATATCGTATTATGTGCTTCCCAGGCTAGACTTGTGGGGAAGCCCCTCTTACAAACACAATTTAAACACTTCTATTTAGCTGCAGTGAAGCAATGCAGCTTTTCGTTTTAGAGACAGAGAATGACGTCCCTAAGTGCTAATAATAGATGTCAGTTTTTAGAAACAAATTTAAGACTGAAAAAAATGTAACAACACAGCAGGAATATGTTTTATTTTCAAATTATGCAAAAAAGATGGGAACAATACAGCTTGATTACAGTTGGGTTCCTTGGTTTTTGTCACTGTGATTTGGTTGCTTCATCTCTTTTTCTCTAAGAACGGCTTTCTCATTGTTGAGTGTCAATGACGGCCTGAGCCAGCTGGAGGGCCAGTCACTTCCAGATGATTAGTCATTTTTTTCCTCCCTGTTTCCCCTCTTTTCTCCAAGCTACTGCCACTCACATCTGCTCTTGGTAGGCTCGCTCACAACCAAACCCAAAGCAAGCCGGCATCCGGACGCACCCGGGCGACAATCCAGAAACGACGCAGAAAGAGTCTGAAATCACAAAATCAAGGCTGTAATGTTGCCTCTGCATAATGCAGAGTCTGTCGGGTGATGATGATGATGATGATGATGATGATGATGATGATAAGGCTGGGGCAAGGGGGTGGGCTAGTACCCAGCAGCCCAATGAAAGCACGAGGAGTAGGAAAGCTGCAGTCAGGGTTAGCGGTTCTGTAACTGCGTGGCATTAACAGCTGCCCTGCTATTAATACAATGAGAGAGGGAAAGGGAGCGCTCCTTGTTAGGGATCATTTATTAACTGAGATCATCTTTTCGTTAGCCTAGGGGTAATCACTAATGTCAATGGCAAATTTCACAGCTGTCTTGAGAAACGAATTAGATCTGCGGTAAAAAGCCCTTTGGCTTGTTGTACATACTCATTTGCTGAAATTGTTGAACTTGGAGAACGGTTAAAAAGAATCCTTATTTCCTACCCATCACCAGATACTGACCTTTTCCTCTCATTATGATAGAGAAAAAGCACAGAGAAATGTATAAAAAAAGCCCTAAAATATGAATAACATCATTACATTGGTAGATGTAAATGAGAGCTGAAGATTAGAGCTTAGATACCGATGTGAACCTTTAGTAAAACACAAGCTGACCTTGACGGTTCGACCAATTGTGAGTCTGTTGAGAGATTACAAATCAAGCGTATTCTGTAATCCACCCATTGAGCAGTAGCAGAGTGCGGGGAGGGCAAATTGACCCCCCTCATTGGTGCCCACTCACGCCATCTCCACAAAACCAGCCCTCACCTTTGAATAACGGCCTACTACACCCCAACACAAAAGAACCTGTCATGATGGATCCCCCTCCTCCCTCACGCTGCAGACAGAAACAAACCCTCCACTCTACGCTGCTGTCATCGCCCCCGGGGGCACCCTGCTAAGAATAGCAGACCCCAAAAAACCAGCCGTTCTCTCTTTTCTGCACTCTTTTCTTTGCAGACCAGATGACACAATGCTGCAATTCACACTAGGCTGGGGACTCACGTACTGTAGGCACCCTCCATTGAGCCATGTGTGGTTGGCTCACAGTGTGGGGTTAATTGCGAGTGAGGTTAACAAAATAGGAGACAAAAATCAGTTTAAGAAGAGGCCAAGGACCCAGGAGGCTGCACCAAAATGAAGAGGAACCTCAAAAAAAAAAAAAATACCACCATGTGTCTCTAAAGGTCGTGACTGAGGTCAAACATTACATCCACCAAGCTGTCACTGTTTACGGGGGTGGGGTGGGGTTGGCTTAAAGAAAAACACAAGTTAACCTTCAGAAGAGTTCCATGTAAAGATTTTGTCTATCCAGCCATCTTCTAAACCCATTTGTCCCTTTTGGGGTCACGGGGCTGCCTACCCCTACTACTCGACTACTCGTGGGCAAAAGCAGGGTACACCCTGAACAGGTTGCCAGTCTGACGCAGGGCTGCAATCACACACCCAAAAATACAAGGTTAATTTGTTTAGGAAAATGTTGTTTTTGGTGTTATGAACATGTTTTAGTGTCATTTTTTCTGATGTTGAAGGACAACAATTAAGCTCAAAACTGCATGTCTGAGTATTTCATTCTATTTGTTGTGAATCAGGAGCAGACGGAAAACAATAGTTTAAAAAAAGATTGTATTTGTTACTTAGAAAACAATGCAGCCACTTGTAGAGGACTAGATCCATGCATGTCTCTGTTGGCATCTTACTGAAAACTATACAGCTGGATAGCTACAATATTGTACACCATTTTGTCGCACCACTAATGTTAATTTGGGGGATGTGAGGGGTTGCTAGCTAGCAGGAGAGAGTGTAAGCCACTTGCACAAGTGTCCGTCAAATGTGGCATATACCCACTGCTGTTCTACATAGGTCTGAAGCCCTTAGCCAAATAATCAACAAGACTGGCTGTGGATACCGACTCAGAAATGGGGCCACCATCAGTCACCTCCTCTACATGGATCACATGAAGCTATACTCTAAGAGCCAGGGTATCAATACTTCCTGATCCACACCACCAGGATCTACAGTACTGACATTGGGATGTCATTCGGGCTCCAGAAATGCCGCTGGATGGTGATAAAGAGAGGCAAGGTAGTCTACACAGGAGGGGTCTCACTCCCAGAAGGAACAATAGCAGACATTGAGGACAGTTACAAGTACCCTGGGATCTCACAGATAAATGGCAACCTCGAAAAGGCAACAAGGAAAGCGGCAACAGCCAAATACCTCCAACAAGTAAGGCAAATTCTGAGAAGCCAGCTTAATTTCAAGAACAAGACCCAAGCTTTATACAGATAAGCATTGCCAGTTATTAGATACCCTGGAATAACAAGATGAGCAAAGGAAGAGATACAGACCACTGATGTTAAGACACGAAAGCTTCTCACCATGCATGGAGGGTTTCATTCCAAATCCAGCATCCTGACACTGTATGGAAGGAAGGAAGCCGAGTACTAGTGAGCGTGGAAGTCACTATCCTGGTTGAAACATCCAAGATGCATGAATACATCAAGCTCAAGGCCCCAACTGACACTGTGCTCAGTGAATATGTCAGGCAATGGAGAGCGGAGGATGCGGTTCCCCTGCATGGGATGTACCACCGCACCATAACTGAAGTGGCTGATATCAAGAAGTTCTACCAATGGCTAGAAAGGGCTGGCCTTCAGGAAAGCACTGAAGCACTCATCCTGGTCGCTCAGGAACAAACCCTTAGCACCAGAGCGATAGAGGCTCAGATCTACCAAACCAGAAAAGACCCAAGGTGTAGGCTGTGCAACGAGGCACCTGAAACAATCCAGCACATAACTGCTGAGTCTAAGCAGGGAAAGCATACATGAAGCACCACAACCAATTGGCTGAAATAATATACAGGAACATGTGTGCAGGATATGAACTGGAAACCCCAAAGTCAAAATGGGAAAGACCTCCAACAGTGGTAAAGAATGAGAGAGCAAAGATCCTGTGAAACTTCCAGATAGAGACTGACAAGATAATAATGGCGAGCCAACTAGACATTTTGATGGATAAAAAACAGAGGAAAGTTGTTGTGGTGGATGTGGCAGTGCAAAGCAATGGTTACATCAAGAAGAATGAACATGGACAACTGGAGAAATACCAGGGACTCAGAGAGAACTGGACAAAGCGTAGAAAGTGAAGGTGACAGTGGTGCCCGTGGTATTTGGAGCACTCAGAACAGTAACCCCTAAGCTGAAGGAATGGCTACAGCAGATCCCTGGAAAGACCTTGGACATCTCAGTCCTAAAAAGCGCATCTTTTACCTTTTCCTTTTTATAGTAAAAAGACAAGATTTTTTTGGAGGATTGAAGGCTTTCAAAACATTTTCCTACAATTAGAGATTCATAGCAAAAGCTTCCTTACTATACAGATTCAGCCAAATCACATTTTTTATATGAATGTAACATTTAGATGTTAATACCAGCTGCTGGAGTGTTCTTCTTCAGATGATTTAATTGCCCAGCAATTTTCTCCTGTCAAAAAAGCAATGTGCACCTCCGATGAAAACGAGCCAGCGCAAGTGGGAGAGTTAATTAGCGACCTCGTTAGGGACCTGGAAGTGTGTGGTGGGGCCTATCTGTGTTTGTGTTCGCCTGTTTTTGTCTGTGTGGTAGTTGATCTTGAGGAAATGCTTTGAAAAAGGACATAATCTTTGTGTCTCATTGCATGTGTCCCTGGTAATGTATGGATGTTCACGCTCTGTGCAGTGTAAAATGGTGACGTTGCAGTGGAATCATTATCATGCTCTTGAGTTGAGTGAAGCTGTGTATTTAAAAGAAGAATACTTATTTTCTTTCTTCTTGATGTTTGCGTTTGGGCTTGCACATCACATTATATGACTGACTAGAATTTAGGTCAGCTCTTATTTAGAAAAATTCACAATTTAGAAATTCCAGGAAGACGTTGGTTGTATGAAATGTTACTCATTTTAGATAGATGTTTAATAAATAAGCAGCTGATTTAAAGAAGGTGGTGGTGAAGTTTTTGCAACATTTAAATATTAAAAGTTGCAGTTAAAATAGTTTGTATCTTAATACTTCCAATAATACCAATTAAAAAACCGGAAGACATATTAGCTCAGAAATTTGGTTTTGATATCGTGTAGAACCATCATTAAATATTGCCTAAAAAAGGGTCCAGTTTGATTGAAAAAAGCTATAAGTTAAAGTTTTCACCAATTTTGCTTTTGGCTGTACACAGCTGTTGAGGTGCTATGACACTCATCTTTACGAATGCCATTGGGCGGATGATCGTTCACCGCTCCGGCTGAACAAACGCTGCTGGTTTGGGAAGTTGCACAGTAATTTGTTAAGACTTGGGCCCCCTGAATTATTGAAGTCATATGAGTGTAAATAATTCACTGATCACCAAGCAGCTTGACAGGCCATTCATCAGTGCATGTCGCACTGGGTGTGCACGTTTATGGCTCATGGGTGGCAAGCGGAAGATGCTTGATGCAGAGGTTTCGAGGGTGCTTTCACAACTTTTGTGTTTTTCTGCTGCAATAAATTTCTGCGCCGGTGTATCTTAATTACTCATCAAAAATACCAGTTGTCGAAAATTTTCAATGTGCATGTTTCACAGATTTTAAAAGCGTTTGAGTAAAAGTTCTTCATAATAAACTGCTTTCTATTCCAGGAGCTCCAGGTTCACTGTTTTGGGGTCTAGTCTGGTGACAAATTGCCATAAGCAGGCGGAAAGCATGCAAATGTAGCAAGGAGACAAATGTCCAACCTTGTGTTTAGTTGGAAGCTAAGGTCATCCACTCTCCCATCTATCACTGTTCTAATCAGCTTGGTGCAAAGCTCGGTACCTGCTGCATAGATAACACCAGGAGAGGAGGAGGGAGGTGAAAACTGATAAAAGATTCAACAAGTAAACATTTCATATTGCAGCAGAACAGCTTTGGATCTGCTTACTCATGTCTAACTTTGTTCGTATCTGCAAGCTGATGTCTGCATGTGTCTAGGTCAAGGAATCAACGGAAAGCAACAACTCTTTCTTTCTTTTTGCTGTCCATCTTGACATAAATTAAAACCCAAACCGACTGCCTCAAGATTTCTCTTCCCCCACACTAGTGCTTCATTTGCCCCCGCCAAGCGATCCAGAGATAGCTGAATTAAAGTCTTGCCCCATGCAATTAAAATCGTATTATTGCTCAAGTGTGACCTGCCCTAATTTAATTGCTGAACAAGCTCAGAAATGATTAATAGATGTGGTTTGTGAATAGCCCGGGAAGTGATTATGACATCACAGCAATGGTTAGTTAAGTGCATTATTTTCCTTTTTTTATCCCAAGATAAATATTTTTGAATTTTATTCAGTTTGACTCATCGGTAGAAATGGTCTGCAAATGTAACAAAAGAGAAAATAGGATTTTAAGATGTTCCAAAAGGCGAAACTCATCCAAAATGGCAGGGGCTAGAGTTGAGATGTATGTCTTTGCTCTGTTATTTGCTCTGTTCTTTCAATGATTTTATTTTTCTTCCTGCGGTGGATTCATGTGACAAAGTGTTACAGCCTCTTGATTGGTTCAACTGTTGCCACAAACCTCTAGAAAGTTTTTTCAAGTTTGTTTTTTATTACAAACTAATGATTTTCTATGGAGACCAAACGTTTTTTGGTGAAAGGTGGTGAACGATATTAGAGTCAATGTAAAAGTCGTCATATAAATCTTTGGTTTGTCTGTCAGTTGGTGCAAGGTAAATGGGTCTGTGCTCATTAATCTCCGGATAGGAGTCATCTGCCAAGCTGCTGCATGTCCGTGTATGTGATTTATTGGTAGGAGGATGCATTAGGGCCCATTCGAACCATTAGCTCCGACAGTTAAGGACGCTTCACACTCGAGCCAGAGATGGGGGGCGGAGCCTTGACCCTCTGGGCTCCTTAGCAAAAAGTAAAAATGCAAGTGTTGCTTTGAATTGTTGCAGGTCAGGTCCTTGCACTGTTTCTTAAACATTGAATCAGTCAGTCCAAATCCAAAGTGCCTCATCATATTGTGTTATGATTCTTATTTGGACCATCATATGAATACTCTAGTGTCTCGATAAAGTTGGTGAAAGCACATGCCAATTGGTATAACTCCTTTAGATAGTTTTGTCAGATCAAATTCTCACCGGAGATTTTCTTTTTTTAATCCTTGCACAAGATAAAACGTGTTATATATATTTTCACACACTTATGACGGAGCGAAAAATTTGGGTTTTAAAATTGTGGCTTTTGGTAGAAGGGTGAATCACTGACTCAGTGTTAACTTGAATCAATTCTAGTCCAAATTTGCCAAATTTGATCATTTTTCATGCACACTTGGAAGGTCACTAAAAAGTGTCAATTTCTCAAAATCTGAAGTGCCTTATATAAGCGTTAATTCTCTTTTTTCTGTTGCAAAAAAGGTTGCTTGTTAATATGAATACGCTACATCGCGGCTAACGTGTAGCGGTGTCAGACGTCCAAAGACATGCTTAGTAGGTTAATTGACGACAGACTGGCAACCTGTTCAGGGGGTCCCTAGCTTTCGCCCGCAAGTGGCCGGGATAGGCCCGTGACCCTGAATGGGAATAAACGGATTAGAAAATGATGGAATTTGGAAGTTTGCATCTGTTTTATTTACGGAAACTACAGGTATTGTAAAGAAATTTAGGAGGCTAACATTTCCAACATGGCCAACATGTTACAGACAAGCTTCAGAGTTGGTGTGAGAGTTTTGTCCTGTCCAGCAAATAAACACACACACACTACAGCTAAGTGCCTCTTGTGATTGAAATGTTTCGCTTTTACAATCAGGGTTGTCTGCTTTTTACAATGAGGTTGTTACTCTTACATTGGGCTACTGTAAAACATTTTTTTACAGATGAGAACTTTATTGAGTTTTTGCCTCTCGGACAGGACGGGGGGTGGGGAGGGGGGTAATACAAAGTCATGGCATGGGTGTCATATGTAACTTACATTACATGCGTTGATGCTCATACATGTGGCATCCACACAACTGTTTACAAGTTTTAATCATATCTATACAAATTTACAGTATCTATAGAAGACTTCCTGCAACACATCACTTCGACCGGCACCTCTTCATGCACACAGACATGAATGCATGGGATTATGCGTACAACAAATAAACAAATAAAACATCCACTATGCCTGAGTTTAACCAGAAAGAATGAGCATGTAAAAATGAATGTGTGTTTCCTGATATACTTGATCACATTGAATGCTTTAGTGAGAGCAGATAGCCCAGCAAGAGCTACTGCGGACAAGAAAAATAACTGCGTGCCTCATAGATGACAAGTTTGAAAATAGACCATTCATTGTCAAGTGTGGGTAATAACCTGGTGCACTATATACTGAGGAAAACACGGTAATTGATAAAAAAAAAAGGTTCCAGGTAACCCTTGTGCTTTCTTATGTAAACGTGCCTTGGAGGCACGTTAACGTTGGGAGTGGGGTCATCTGGACCCAACAAGACATTTCGCTGAACCCTTTTCCTTCAATGTTTCTTTATCTTCACTGGTGTCCATGGATTACATGAATTCCTCTCCACCTTTAACCACCTTTGTCATGGTAGGGATAACACGTCAATGAAATATTAGTTTTACGAAAGCATTGGCAAAGGTGGAATGGCATTGTCAAGAATGGCATCCGAAGTATAAATCTCTGCCGGACCCACCTATGTGAGTCAGTGAAGGTGGATTCAATGATATGGCGAAAGTTGAACAACAACTGTTGCATTTTGAAATACTATTAAACAGGCCCTGCCTTGTCATTTGAGATCAACTTTACTTGGTTTCAAAGCCCAACTGATTCAGGTGTATTTAGGCAATCAGAACCTGGAATTCTTTTGTTCTTGACTGCAATCAGGCAGAGACACTTGGGAAACAACCAAGAAGACATGGGCAGCTCTGCAATATGAGACAACCATTCTGAGACCTTTGGCCATACCAAGACACAAAGTTAAGGGAAATGATGATAAGACTGATCACCTGATTCATTGACCACCATTTCCCTGGGTTGAGATCACAGGAGCAGGAATCTAAACGAACATCCACTTCTTTCAACTTTTCCAGGAAGACACTGAAGAGTTCTCTGGCCAGCCCTGCAACATCATCTCTCAATTATGAAAAAGGGTTTGGCATGGAGCTTTGTTCTGGTTAGACAACTCTGTCTCATCAGAAAGCTGTCCAGGTGCCATTCTCATTAGATGTCCAAGTCATTGAAGCAATACTTACCCTCCCAGATTACTAAGCTTTGAATTTTATCAGTAAAGACCAAAGTTGTTCTATGAAGAAATCTTAAGTCCTTCGAGGACACCACTGTCTAATTTGAGCAATTGATACATCGATTGACTCGTTACAACCGTTGTGATTAAAGTTGTTTGACTTACATTCACATTTAGCTTAAAAGGTTGGGTATGTCATAGAATTGCTACTGTGCTATTGCTACTACGGTAATTACTTCTTTTGTATATTTTTATTTTTTTGTTGATACATAGTCATGAACCAAATTGTTTTGTTTTGGAGTATTTTTAACCTGATCAATGATTTAGAAAGGCTGAGAACAGACAGGCTTCAACGATATATGTTGATCTTAACCCTTGTTCTATCCTATGACCCCACCCTTACATTGACGTGTTATCCCTACCATGAAAAAGGCGGATAAAGGTGGAAAGATTTCATGTAATCCATGGACACCAGTGAAGTTCACAAGCCATTGAAGAAAAAAGGTTCAGATTACTGTCTAGTGGGTCTGGATGACTCAACTCCCAATGTTAACGTGCCTAGAATAGCACAAGGGTTACCACATTGTAATCGGTATTACCTTGGTATCTTTACTGGCACTCGTCTTTTTTATTGGCATTTCTAGAATAATTATTCCTTTGGTGGTGGCGCTGCTTGTTTGGTGTGGTGTTTTTTTTTAATTTTCTTCTACTCTTGGTATTGAGTAGTTTTATAAAGAAAACAGAAACGACTGCTAATACAGTATGTGTGGTGCATTCAAGAATGCCCTGAACATGGGATTTTTGAACATAGGGCTGCAGTTGCTCAGTCAATTGAGCAGGTTGTCCAATGATTGAAGGGTCTGCGGTTTGATCCCCCCCAGTCAACTGTCGTTGTGTCCTTGGGCAAGACACCTCACCCCCTGCTTGCCTCCAGTGTGGCTCCACTGGTGTGTAAAGGTGCATAAATGTCCTGATGATGGTCAGAGGGACTGTAGGCACGAACTGGAAGCAAAACCTCTGTCATCACCAAGTGTGAATCAAGAGTGAATGAATAATGGAAACATTGTAAGCACTTTGAGTGTCTGGGAAAGCTCTGATAAATCTAATCCATTATTATTATTATTTATATTGTGGTCACACTAGCACATGTACTCACAGTTGGTAGACACTTAGTGAGAAATGTCTTAAGAATTTTGCTCCAAGCTTTTTCTTTCATGACTCTATTGCGGTGGATGAAAAACATTATATATAAAAAAATCTCAAATAAAAAAAAATAGGGAATGAGAGGGTAAAGATCCTGTTGGACTTCCAGATCCAGACTGATTGGATGGTAATAGCAAAACTAACCAGACATTGTAGTGGTGGATAAAGAACAGAGGAAAGCCGTTGTGGTGGATGTGGCAGTGCCAAGCGATGGGAACATCAGGAAGAAGGAACATGAGAAAATGGAGAAAATACCAGGGACTCAGAGAAGAACTGGAGAAACCATGGAAGGTGACAGTGGTGCCTGTGGTAATTGGAGCACTCGGGGCAGTAACCCCCAAGCTGGAGGAGTGGCTTCAACTGATCCCTGGAAAGACCTCAGACCTCTCAGTCCAGAAAAGTATAGTGCTATAAACATGTAAGATACCACGCAGGACCCTAAAGCTCCCAGGCCTCTTGTAGAGGACCTGAGCTTGGGTGAAAGGGGAGTTTTTTTATTTTATTTTATTTTATTTTATTTTTTGAATAAAAAAAAAAAACTTGCCCCTTTCACCCTTTCGTGGGTGGTTTCTCACTCAAGCTCGGGTCCTCTACCAGAGGCCTGGGAGCTTGAGGGTTCTGCGCAGTATCTTAGCTGTTCCTAGCACTGCGCTTTTCTGGATTGAGATGTCTGAGATCTTTCCAGGTATCTGTTGTAGCCACTCCTCCAGCTTGGGGGTTACTGCCCCGAGTGCTCCAATTACCACAGGCACCACTGTCACCTTCATTTTCCAGGCTTTCTCCAGTTCTTCTCTGAGTCCCTGGTATTTCTCCAGTTTCTCATGTTCTTTCTTCCTGATGTTCCCATCGCTTGGCACTGCTACATCCACCACAACGGCTTTCCTCTGTTCTTTATCCACCACTACAATGTCTGGTTGGTTCGCCATTACCATCCTATCAGTCTGGATCTGGAAGTCCCACAGGATTTTTGCCCTTTCATTCTCTACTACCTTCGGGGGTGTTTCCCATTTTGACCTTGGGGTTTCCAGTCCATATTCTGCACACATGTTTCTGTATATTATTCCAGCCACTTGATTGTGGCGCTCCATGTATGCTTTACCTGCCAGCATCTTACACCCTGCAGTTATGTGCTGGATTGTTTCATGTGCCTCTTTGCACAGCCTACACCTTGGGTCTTGTCTGGTGTGGTAGATCTGAGCCTCTATTGCTCTGGTGCTCAGGGCTTGTTCCTGAGCTGCCAGGATGAGTGCCTCAGTGCTGTCCTGTAGGCCAGCCCTCTCTAGCCATTGGTAGGACTTCTTGATATCAGCCACTTCAGTTATGGTCCGGTGGTACATCCCATTGTTGGTGGTACATCCCATTATTCTCGCACCTCGAAATGGACTAGGTGCGAGAATATATATATATATATAAATTCATTCAGGCACAAACCACAATTAACTTCTCTTTTATGATCACTTTTTAACTGTTTGGCACTTTCGCGTTTTGAAAAGGACGCCAGCCAAATGTCATTACCAAATCCAAGTCAAACATTGGTCAGACTTCAACTGGGTTAACTTTAGATGTGCGTTTGTGCGTTTTATAAGTAGAGCCCAAAAATGGACTGAAAATTGTGTAGCAATGCATGGACGCGAAATTTTTGAGTGTATAATTCCGGACTTTGCATTGACATACAGTAGACTTTTTATTGAAAGCATTTCAGAATGCGCATTTCTGAACCCTGTGTGAACGTAGCATCATAGACACATGATAGACTTCTGCATAGAGAAGTCAATAAATCTTTCTGATAAGGAAATCACAAATATCATATCTAATTCTTGCATGTTTTAGGACTTAAAATCAGGAAAAGACGATGTTTAAACTCAATGTTTGTTTATTCGATGTGGCTCTTTTTCATTCATTGTTTCTGTATGTCATAAGAGAATAAAGAAGGCTATATGGGGTGGCAAAGGGAGGCATGGTTTGGGCTGTGTGTATGTGTTTTGAGGGGGGTCTATTTTGGCTGAGGTAATCCATCCATTGTGCTGAACTTCTTCATCTGTATCAATTCATTGAATACACACCGGCCCTGTGGAGTGAAACTGAGCTTGCCCCGTTCCTTTCTTGACGGGGCAACAACCGACTACCATAGTAAGGGGGGGAGGGGGTAGACCATGGGAAAAACACAATCCCTGGCCTCTCTCTATAGCACTTGTTCCACCCCACTTCACTCGCAGACCCATCCTGTGTGTGACACTTGTCACTGACCCTTGCAGCTTTTCTCTCTTTCTCCTCAATCCAGCACCCGACCCTCAGATGCCCAGGGAGGGTGAGCCTGTGGTGAAGCCTTGAATCCTAGTTTTTCCGAGGAGAAAACCGGAAAAAAATGTCACTTTGATTGTATTTTGAGCTGGTGTGCTTTCTGTTCGTGCATCGTCTCCAGGCTGCGGAACAAGCCTCGGTGACAGTGTGGTAATTGGCATAGGGCGCCCGCTCTCTTTTGCCACGAGTGACAATGTAAGCTTTCATTAAAACATGAAGCAGAAGTACTTATGAAATAAATCATTACTACGGACCATTAGCCCGTCATTTTTCAATTATTGAATTTGTCAGCAGCATCCTTTTTAACTGCAAGATCCACTAACAACTGCAGGAAATATCTGAAGTCCTTCATTAATGCCTTCCATCCGTCATCAGCCCGTCAATCAGCGTTGTTGACGAGTCACATGATTAAGCATCAGGGCTGACATTACAGGATTGATTTCATCCCAGATGAGCTGTTATCGATAGCTTTGATTATTCTCTGACATGTGGTGCTTGCTTTTAATCTGCAGCGATTCCATCTTTCAGTGCTAATGATCAATACAATGCTGACTGCGAATATCCTTCTTTGCGTTCCCTGAAGTTATGACACAGCGCCTAATGCAAATCTGCATGAAAAGCATTGTATGGTTTGCACCCTAATCTTAACAAGAGTCCTCAAAGGGAGGAAGAACGAGAGAAGCCAGCCAGCAGGGGGAGGTAAGACAAAAGGAAAAGTAATTGAGAGGACCTCTGCTTGGGCTCCCATCCAACTCTGTTTTTTAGTTTTTTTCTTTTTTTTTCTGTGACCTCCATTTGGTGGCCTGAGAGCAGTGGTGTCGCTCTGGCCTTTTATAAGTCCAGCTGTGTGCTCTGCAGGGTGCAGAGCACTGTATTCAGTAGCAGGCCTGCAGCTGACCATGCTTTTACATTGGTGACCTTTTCAGAGGAAGAGCGAAGGAAGCTTTCAAATTAAAAGGCTAACCTGCGTTACAACAGCTTTTTTTTTTAATGCCTTAAGAGTGCAAGACCAAAACCATGGAAGAACATGTTATAGCAGAAGAGGTTACATTTAGGCCAGTTACCCATGTTTATTTGAATCTATGTAATGTTAAAAGATGTAATAGCAGCCCTCAAAAATGAAAGCTAGCGATTTGTTGACGTTCTTAATTTTTACTATAGTTTGTGCAGCTGTTATAAATGGAGCAGCTTCTGCTTCAAAGTCAA
The DNA here is from genome assembly GCA_037389245.1 of Oryzias sinensis. Taxonomy (NCBI): domain Eukaryota; kingdom Metazoa; phylum Chordata; class Actinopteri; order Beloniformes; family Adrianichthyidae; genus Oryzias; species Oryzias sinensis. The sequence continues at coordinate 15,002,111 of CM074510.1, forward strand.
ATAAGTTATTTAAGTTTACTAAATATCTAATGGATATTTAATATTCATTTTTTTCTAACTATCTTTTGTAGTTTTTCACTTATACAGATGACACAACTTTTCACAATACATTCACAATAGAATTTTTTTAATTGAAATGAGAGATTTTGTTTTTATTTCACAATTTTACCATAGTGCTTTTACGAAATAATTACAACTTAAGATATTACTGAACCTCTTTTAAGAATCTTTAGAAACAATTAGGTTGATAGTGTGTTTATGAAACAGTACTTGTTGTTTGTTAAGCTAACTTCAATTTAAATTAGCATATTGCAATTTTTTGTTCATTTTTATGACAAAAATTAACAGATTTACCTGTTTTAGCAATGATAGAGATTTTCTGGATTGTCCAAGCATCAAACAATGTTATTATTTTTTAAATTGTTTAAGCTAGTGCACTATATAGCATTTTTAAATTTAATCTTTCTAAAGTTTCTAAAATATTTCTTGTAAAATTTTTGTCTTTAAACTTAGAACCTCGTTTCAGTCATATTCATTTTTGAAGCTAATTTGGAAATTAACATTATTGCTTTGTTTTATTGTTTTTTTTTGTTTTTATCATTATTTAACCTTTTAAATGTTGAAAATTCTGTTTTTTTTTATACCTTTCAGAATGTTTTTAACCACAGTTACTCCTAACCTTTGTGCCCGTTTGCATTTTTCTGAAATAAGTTAGAATTCAATTTTTGGACATTCTGGCTTTACTTGGCCTCTGTCAGCCTCTGTTTTACACATTGACATTCTAAATTAGGTTTTAGCATTCTCTGTAACTTTTTGATCGGCATTGGTCTATCATGGGTTTTCATCAACAAACATAGCATGTAATTTTTAATTGATTAATTATTTCTTAAGATTGATAACGTTTCTAAAGCCTTATAACCTAGAAACATTAAACCTCTTTAAAGTCACTCATTTTTCAGCTAAATAACAAACTAGCATCACTGTTTTGTTTGTTTAAGCATCACCTTTATAATGTTTAAAACCACTTTAACTGATTCTCTAACAAATGTTTTTTTTTTTTTTTTTAGCCATTTTGACTACTTTGGCTTCTGTTTCACACATTTACAGGCTAAATTAGTGTTTAGCATTCAGTATATTTTTTTAAGCAAAGGTCAGCATTAATTGATTTTTAATTTATATTTTTTAAAGGTTACATTCAATTTTGTGTCACTGTGACAGTGATTTAGCATATTCTGAAATATTGTTTGAATTTCTCTATTTTTTTTAATATATTGCCTATGTTGTTTACCTGGCACTAACATTGAAACTGTTGTTGCACAACACAATAATTTCATGATGCAACTGATCTTTTACTGAGGGATACATCTCCTCTTCTCAGTTCAGCAGGGCTCACCTCATCTCATCTCGACATGTCATAAATAATACACTGTGTAGTTGATTTTTGGTGTCTGACAGCTGAAGTTTATGGTCTCTTTTCAGTCGGTAAAACTGTGTTTAAGGCCATGAAATTCCTCTTTTAACAAGAGTATCAGTCAATCGCTGCCGGGCTGCTTATCCACAGTGGAGTAAAGGAGAAAAATGTTATATTGCTAATCCTCCCCGTTGCAGCCACAACTGAACTGTAGGATTTTCTGCAAAAAAAAAAGGCCAAATAATAAGTTTACGGTCAGGAGTTCAACTTAAAATTTGAAAATGTCTTGGATTTCTGCACACCCACAGCTAGATCCCTCCCTGTAAATGTAGTGCCGTGGCTTGCTTTAGCAGTATTTTTTTTTACTACGATTCCACAGACTTGCTTTACTTTTGTCTTGATGTCAATCATCTGACAGCTTTGGAAAGAGAGGGAAGTCTCCTCCGACATGCTGGTTTAGCAAACTGCAATGTCACTTTTACCTCTTCTTAGCTCGCCTTCTAAAAACAGAGGCCAACCGATCAGAATGATTCTTCCCTGGTGTTTGCAGGGGTGAAGGTAAAAAGAACGTTGGAGAAGGTGGGCGTTGCTCCTTAGACTCCTTCGCCTTTTCTTTGCCTGAAAGGGACCCTGAGTGGCCGCCGGATCCATTTCAGCGTGGAAACCGGGCACACACAAAGTTCTGAAAGCTGCTCTTATGCCACATCTCGGTATCTCTTACCTGTTAGCCCGATTAATTATTCCCCCAAGTACAGAAGCCAGGGAAAGGAGACACCGCGGATGGGCCGGCAAGATAGGGCTGCACTCTCAACCGAACGAGAGAAGCCAGATAAACAGTGGGAGAGGAAAAAGGGGGGAGAGCTCTGTTGTCTCTTTTTTTTTAATTTTCCCCTCTCGGGCCTCCAATCTTCAGTGACTAATGTACTCAAAGTTGCTCTTACAATGCACCTACGCTTTCTTAGTCATAGCAGAACCAGTCAAAAGAGCCAGTAGTGTCACAGATTCTTTGTTGGCATCTTAGAACGCCTGAAAAGACCTGCCACTGATGTTTTTTTTTTTTTTGTTTTTTTTTCAGAGGAGCTCGGGGACCTATGTTGGTCAAAAACATTATGAATTCCTTTAAAGAGAATTCAGAATAAAAAAGGCATAACTGTGTCTTGGCGATTTTCATGAACAAGCACTTCCTGGTAGGGGTTTCCATGGATATCAATCAGCCAATGGAGGCGAGCGCTGAGTGCGAGGGTCTCTGGGGCAGCCTGTCTTTTTAAACAAGGCCAGACACTTCACAGACAGGGAGTGGGCCAATTAATTCTGCCGGGGGCAACGCTCCTAGGTTAGCATTTGGTTATAGTGATGAATTGGCGCTTTGTATCCACAGTAAACTACCTCTGCTCCCCCCTCCTTTTAGCTGGCTCGGCAGGTCCAGGAGTGATGTCATGGGGCTTGTGCTGATTAGTCGGGTGTGCCTCGTCCTTTTTTGCGGGGTCATTGTGCTACTGTCTGTGAAATTAATTAAAAGCTGGCAGAGGTTAGCATCTGTGCTAGTTCCAGCTAGCCGCAAACATTAGCTGAGAGGAGAACAGGAGGAGATCAGCATCAGGGTAAGGAAACAGAGGAATGAAATATGTTCAAAACATTTTTGCTTTTTGATTGGGTACTTTATGAATAAGCTCAAGACATGATTAAAACTTGAAATCTCTCATATTTTCCCCTAAAAATTGACTTGATATTAAGATATTTTTGGTCATGACCCCTCACCCCACAGTGTAACCGTGTTATAAGACAAACCCATACATTTGATTTATAATATCCTATTTTCCACACTGTAAGATGCAATTAAAAGCTTTATTTTTATTTTTCAAAAAACTACAGTGCACCTTATATTCTGGAGTTTCTTGTATATGGATTAATTCTGGTTGTGTTTACTGATGTTAAAGTGATTTTGAGAGGTACACAGCACTCAGTCAAAATGTCAGTCTGCCTTTTTGTACGTTGGAAACTATGTTGGATGGTATCCAGAAACAAAAAAAAAAAATAGTACTTTAAACAAAACAATGTGTGTATTATTCATGAAGTTAAAAAATTCTCAGTCAAAGTTTGTCTGTTTTTAGTGTTCATTGCAAAAAGTCTGAGAGTTTTTCTGAATGAAAAAAGAATTTTGTTGTTAAGTATCTTCTGGTGTTTTATGCTAGTTTATGCCATTTGTTTTACCTAAACCTTCCCTTCTAGAATATTACACAAACTACGAAGGGCCTAACATTTCAGTTCCACCCAAATCAACTAGAAGCAGGTTGCAGAAGAGTGCAATTAATTCTCTCCCATGCTAAAAAGTAGATGTAACACCAACAAATATGATAAGACTGTATTCACAGTCTTGTAGAATATTTATATTTTTCATGTTTTTTGCCATATTTTCTATCTATAAGAACTAAACTGTGGGATTAATTTTCTTGAGCCTTGCATTTTGATTTTGTCAAAACTCAAATGGTTTTATTTTTAGGGATTGCGTTTTTGACAGAGAGGTGGGCGGAGCCAACAAAACTTTAAACTTATCCTGCCCCACAGAAATTTTAAACAAGTCTTCAGTATTAAAAATATAAAAAAGGAAATCTTGACAGAGGCAAACATGATAAGTGTACGTTGGAGAACATTGCTTGCATTTTTGACTAGAACTTTTTTGAATTGTATTCTAATTTAAAATCCATTTTTTTGCTTCTTGAGAAGAAAATTGTCAGAGAAATCCAGCAAAAAAAAATTACTATCGATTCTACAAGAAATTAACACAACTTTTCTTCTTTATACCTGTCCAAGTCACATCAAAATGACTGGAGGAAATATTCTGGAGAAATTCCAATTCGTTATGAATTACCTGAACCTAAATATAATATATCAATTCAATAAGTTCAATTAAGTTCTGTTAACTTAGGCCTTGATAAAGTTGTGGTAAGTCACAACTGACTTACGGGATGATGTGGGCTGTCTGGGGAAAAAAACTTGCAAACCTGTATGGTGCGTGCAGGAAGTATCCAAATCGTAGACCCAACAGAACAAAAACGTTCATGAACATTATTTTCTACTACAATGAGGTCAAAGTTCGAAGATTAATAAGGGGTCAAGTACAGTAGGTGAGAAGACGGCATGTCGTATGGACTTTTCATTCATTCATCTTCTGTTCAGATGATGAGTGTGCATCCCTTACGCGCAACCTGACTGTTAGAAATAAGGAAATTAGACAGAGCGTAGTTTGTGTGAGCATCCTGCAGGCACTACATATGCAAACCCCATGTGTGCAACATCTGTAGACTGTCAGTAAGAAGCCAGTGCATGCACCTTACCAACAACTAAGTGTAGCAAGAGGGTACTACACAACAAAATCACCAGTACGTCCTAACTTCATGCAACTTACATTAGCCTTACAAATACTTTACAATAAACCACCCGAAAACCAAAAACAGAGTTAATTTTGAGGAACTTTACCTTCAATTGTGCAGCAGTTGTTACTGAATTTTGAAAGAGCATTGTGGAAATTTATGATACCAAAGTTGATGCAGACCAAACTGTTGCTGTGTAAAAATTACATAACCCTGGAACCTTGACCTTGATAAAATACTATGGAAATGGCTCAATGTTGCATTACTTTGTAAAACTTGGCAATTGTCAATCTCAGTTTATAATTGATGTCCGGTGCTCTGAAACACGCAATTCAAAGTCTGTGAATATGAGACAACTTTCTCTTGAACGCTTGTCAATTTCATGTGAAATTTGTCCAATACCAATTTGGTGTAAGTCAGTGTGAACATTTCTTCCCACCTGTTCTTGTTGTTTTTTTTTTATTTATTTATTTATTTTTTATCTTCAGACTCCTATGAGGCATTGCATCTCAGAGAAAATAGTTAATTGTTCAGCAACCTTCTATTTCTCTTTCCTTTTACAATTATCAGCAGCATTCAGTCCCAAAAAGTCCAGGACAGAATTATATGTCCTTTGTAAACCTGTTTTTGTTATTTAAGCTCTTTTTGTTAGATTAAAAACATTCCAGTACATAATGACGTTATATTAAGTGTCACTCATTTTTATCCTTGGACTCCATTTCTCCCTTTTTCCTGTTATATAAAGCTACCGTGACTGGAAGTAGCCGCTGGTGACTCAGTTTGTTCCAAGCATGTGGTCTGAATTTGGCCATCCTTTATCTCCCTCTCCCATCCGGCTTCCTTTCCTTGCTCCGTGTTGGCTGAGTGCTTGCATGCGTACATGTGTTTTCAGGAGTTCGCCAAGCATCAAAATGGCAAAACTGTAAAGGGAGACAAACCACAAACAGATAAAAGGTTATATTTACCATATTTTCAATACTATAAGATGCACTTAAAAACCTTCGATTTTTTATTTCTTTTTTTAAACACGAATAATTTTGGGCGCCTTTTACATGGATTATTTCTGGCTGTGTTACTGATGCCAAAGCAAATTTGAGAGGTTCATGCCGCTTTTTAAGAGGTTCTGTCTTTTTTTTCACAAGTTGTAAAACAAGTTTGGGGTTTATTGTATCATGTAGCGACTTTGTACTCTGGTTGTGTCCAAATTCCTTTACTTATTCAATACTTAGTGCACTATATAATACCATTTTGGAGTGCATTCCAAGTCTACATTTCCAGAATCTATTCCTTTAAAAATTTCCCAAATGCCCAGTGTGCTTACTAAGTTGGTAAATATAGACCACAATGCACTGCTTTTAAACAAATTTGTCTGTATCTTAATTTTGTTTCAATAAACCTTCCAAGCTTTTACTATGAAAACACATTGCATTCAAAAATAGTCTCAGTAAAATGTTCATATTTATAAGCTTTTTAACTTAGTCTAACTGATGACATCATATTTTTCATTTTAAAAAAGCCTGTCTGAAACGTGTTAAAAACAAGGTTGAAAGTTAGCATAGTAACAGTAAGGTTTTTAGCGGTTTCAGTTTGAACTTTCAAGTATTGCAAACAAGATTGGGAGTTATAGGTATCGTGAATTCCCTAACGAAGCTCACATGTAGTGCGTTTCAAACAAGAAATAAAAATACTGTAAACCCAGTTAATAAAGTCTAACTGACTGGACATATCTCTGACTGTTTACTCTTGCTTAATGTGCCTTGCAGTTTGGTGCACCTTATTTGATGCTTTTCTACCTTCCTCGAAGGCCCAAAGTGCTTTACAGTCAGAGTTTCATTCACCCATTCACACACACATTCACACACAGCTACCGAACCGCTGGTGCCAACCTTCCACCAGAGGCAAAGTGTGGTTCAGGACACTTCGACATATGTGGGAGCAAGGAATTGAGAACCTGCAATCTTTTGATCAGAGGGTTGACCAGCCTACCACTAAGTTTGACAATAGACCATTCATTGACGAATCACTTCATAATCCGGTGTGCCCTGTGGTGCATAAAATATAGTGCTCACAATTGCAACTTCAAACTTGATATGATTCCTGTATTGTACTTTGGGCATTTTTCCAATGTTACCATTGAAGTTATCCTCAAGGTGAGAGAGGTTTATTATTGTTCTTCGTTTCATCCGCCCTTGAGGAGTGAAAGTCATGGCCAATTTCCCTTTTTAACATTAACATGGCAAGTATAAAAAATAAAAAATAAAATTAAAAAATTAAAGAGTATGGCATCCAAACAGCCTTAACTCAGAGAAGGGAGATCTTTGATTTAGCATGTCAAAAGTAAGCATGAACCGGGGTCTGACGTGGCTTCAAGGTCAAAACAAGAACACCTATGTCAGCTGAATTTGATTGGCTTTTCTGGCTGCTTTATATTTGTCTGCATAAAGGAGAAATCTATTAAAGCAGAATGCTTTTAACACCAAACAAATACCAAGAGCTAAAATTAATTAGCTTTACTGGTAAATTGTGATGAAATTGCATGCAATTTGTGCATCACAGGTCTGTAAATTGAGTCCAAGTACACCAATATAGATGAAAGGACACTTTTACAAACACATATTGTGTACAGCGTAATTACAGACCAACTTCACAACCTTGATCGCTAAATGAAAAATAAAAAAAATAGCACACATACAGTTTGTGTCTCCATGAACACACACATCTCTTTGAGTTGCTTTATTAGCTTGCACTCCTCCGGATGAGAGCCGACAAAAGGAGGGAGCTGCTGTCCTCCTGAGGACTGTGAAGAGAAAGTTGATATCTTTCCCAGTGGCTGCAGAGGAGGACTATGAGGTTCCCCCTCATGGGGGGGTCCTAAGAATGTCACTCTCATGGTGGAAACCCCTCATCCGCACACCACTTCCACCTCCTTGAGCTATTATATTCACCTATATTATCTCCAAATGTCACTGAGAGCAAAACCAATCTCCAAAAAAAGGGGAGAGTTATCAAAGAGGTATTATGCTCGTTGGCAGTAGAGGTGTTTTATGGAAACATGTTCACCAAAAGAAAGAAATTCTAGAATTAGGATCATGTTGTATTTATTGTATTTTTTATTTATCTATTTGTTACTTTAATTGATTTTCAATCTGGTGCATATAGGAAGTTTGGAAAGGGGGATCAAGTGTTTCAAATTATGGATTCCATTTTCTGGAACATGGTCTCTGTCCCCATCATCATTTTAGAGGTGTAACAATTAATTGACTTAATCAATGAATCAATTTCCATTCCAACAATCCAATCGATCTGTCTGAAGCAAGTTGTTAATCGAATCAACCAATGCCATTAGAAAATTATTTTAAAATGATTTAAATCATGTTTATCGCTATTGGAAAATAGCACTTGGATTGAGGTATGGAAGGTTTATTCGAATATAAGGAAAAACCATCCCAGCAGACACCAAACATGTGATGTCAGCAAAAAAGGATCATGGCATCATTACAGTCCAATGAGTGGAAAACACTTTTTTTTTTTTTAACTTGTCCTGTCCAACAGCTGGGCAGACAGATGAGAGCTGAGGGCCTCTTGTGTTGGACAGATTTTACTTTAACAAGAGGGGTTATTAATCTTCAGACAAACCAAATATGTCTGAGTAAACTCCCTTTTGTAATTACAGAGTCAAACTTATTAATTTTCAATCATGTCTGAAAATCATGGTGTTGGACCTGATTTGAAAAGGAAAGAGGGGAAGAAGAGAGAGGGACTATAGGAGAGAGGGGGTAGGGGGTGACAATAGGAGGGGAAGGGGGATAAGACCATGAATCAGCATAAAGCAACAAGTGGTTGTTAATCATTATGGTAAGGTTCAAATGTAGTACAAAAAAAAAGGGCGGAGCCTGTCCACACACACACTCAAATGTTGTCAACACACCTGCTAGCTGCAAAAATGTCCAATTGTCGACATGTACACAAAACAGATAGTGTTCAAACACGCATACCCATGCCTTTAAACCAACTAGTGAAATATTTCAGTCATTCAGTCATGCAACCGTTGAGTTAACACCTGTAACAGGAGGTTATGTTCTTCTAAAATGGATGGTGGAACGTGAAAGAAGGAGGGAGTGCCCAGCCATCCTCACCCCAAGACTCCCACCGCAGCAGCAGCGCAGCCGAATCCCAACGCCACACGGAACCGGCAGGGGAACAACCGCCGCCCGGGCGTACTGCTTTTCCGCCACTCAGGCCAGGCCAGCAGGACCGCCGCAAGGCCCCCAGAACCAGAGAGCAGGGGAGGCAGGAGAGAGAGCGCGCCCAGCCCAACCAGGAGAGCAGCCCTCGGGCCGCCGGGAGAATCCAACGCAGGGCTCCCGGGAGCGGACGCCCACAGCCCGCACGAGCACCCCACCACCACCCAGGAGCTCCCGGGCACCCCGCCAACCCCAGGCGAGCCAGGACCCCTAAGGGAGACCCGCTCCACTCCAGGCAGCCATCCGCCTGCCCACGGTTGGTCCAGGGAGGAGCGAGCAGGCCCGCCGCCTCGCCAAGAGGGGGAACCCCGGGAAAGAGGGCCCACAAGGTAAAGAATATGGCCCGACCAGGCTCGCCACAGTTGGAAATTTGGCGGCCTAAAGCGCTCTGGGAGCAAAGGACCAGAACCCACCTCGCAGGGACACGCAACACCGGCTCAGATGTAATGTGAACCCCCACCGCCGGGAGAGAGCACCGGGCCGGCCCAGGAAGCCGGTGCACTCGGGACACGGCCTCCAAGTGCAAAGGGGCCCGCACTTCACCACAGGGAAGAGGCAGGGACAGATGGTCCTAGGTCCCACCTTCCTGCAAAATGTGTGCGTATGTGTGTTTGAGAGGGTGTGTGTGTGCATGTGTGTGTGTTTATGTTGGAATGTATATGTTGAGGGGGGAGGGGTGTGTAAGTATGGGGCAGAAGGTAATTGGCGTAGGGCACTAAGGGGACATCTCCTGATTATCACAGTGACGCCCTCACCCTCCTCCCCACCAAGGGCCCTAAATGTTCACAGGAAAGAGACCATGGTAGGGTGCTAGGAGGACATCCGCTGCTTAGTGATGTCCAAGCACCCCCCCTACCAAGGGCCCTACATGTCTAAGGTGCAAATAAAACCGAAAGAGGGGGGGCCCACTCCATACGGCAACCATAGGAGGGGGGCCACTGCCTAGTAAACCCCCCCCCCAAGGCTCATCGCAGGCTAAGCCCCCACCCCCTCACCCTATTATGATGTTATATGAGGAAGGGGGTAAGTTGGGGACAGCTGGTAGACTGTCCCCCGGTGGTCAAACAGCTGTCCCCCGAAACACTTTGAATTTTGATCAGACATGACCATACAGTATGGTAAAAGGTTCTAATAATGTTCCGTTTGGATTATTTGCATGTGAAAAAACAACAGTGGGCTGAACTTTATAAAACTAAAATGTGAAAGGATTTGACATTAATTCTTGTTTACCTGTTTAGTTTGTACGCATATTCAATTTAAAAGTTTGCAAGACATAGAAGGAATGTAGAAAGCTTCAGCTCCACTTTTCAGTACCCAGGTGTTTATCTCTGAATCACACTGATTTAATTAAATCGGTTGGTTCAAAAGGGGCCCAAGTCCACAATTTTTCAAAATAGAGATATTATATGTTCGTCAAGGGAAAAGCTATCTGATTATGTGCAAAAAAGTCCCAAGTCTGTTGTAATGTATTGTCTATGCTTGACATTTAAAATGCATTAAGTGCAAAATTTCTGGACTTGGGCCTCTCTTGCATGGTTTTTGCTTTATCCCATAGATGGCAGCACTAGTTATCCAATATGGCAGCACCCTTGTTTAATTCAAGAAGGGCCCAAGTCCAGAGACTTGCTAGTCCTCTGAAATGATAAAAGTGAAGTGCTTCATATTATTGAATTTCTAAGCCATGAACTGGTGCTAAATCTGGGTAAAGTATTAATCATTTGGTGTAGCCTCCCTTTAAGCTATGCAATTAAAATCATTTCCTGGAAAAACAAACATCTTGGACTTGGGCCCCTTTTGAACTAACCGATTCATTTTTTTCTAAAGATGTCTTGGATCCAATTTAAGTCAGTGACTCTGATCAAAATGGATCTTTCCAAGAGAACCAATAGTGACTATGAATCGTATCGTCAACCAGAAATTACGATATGAATAGAATCGTTGTTGAAATGAATCGCTGAATGTTTTCTTTTGTTTTTATAATTTTGTCTTTAGTATATTTTGCTTTATATTTTAACCTGTAGTCAAATAGTTTTAATCTATATTCCTATCAATTTGGGACATTTTTTTCTGAGAAAAGTTCGATAAGAATGAACTTTGCTTGCTTTCTTGAAAATGCTATACGATAATTAAGCAGTTATACATGAAACCAAAATAGTAGCCAGTTTTTATTAGTACTTTAGTCCTGGTATAAGTTAAATTGGTTAAGTAGTAAATACAATTAGTTTGACACATAATTCTGTATTGATCACTTTGGCAGAAAGGGTTGTTTTGGATTCCTTGGTCAGGAAACAGAGGTTGGATCTGTAAACGAAATTGTCCTGCTAGTGCAAACATAAGTGAGCTTAGTCAATGTTAGCTAATGTATACAGTGCTGTTAACCATGCTGGTGTTGTACAGTCACAATAATATTAGGAAGCCACTTGGTGGTTCAACCCTACCAATTGAACCCTTGATACTGTCAAGCAGGTAGGACTTAGCTAAGTAGCTTCTGTGTTCATGTTCAAATCTAGACTTAAAACATTTCTTTTTCGCCGTGTATATGACTGAAAGGTCCTATCTGCACTTTTCTTTCCTTTCCTTCCTTTATTTTTAAATCAATTTTCAAATGTTTTCTTTTCTTTTAAAGTAAATTTTGCATTGATTATTTCTATGATGTATTGTGATTTTAATGCAATTTTCTGTTTTGTGAAGCACCTTGAATTACTTTGTGTACGAGTTGTGCTATACAAATAAACTTGCCTTGCCTTGCCTTGCCTTGCCTTGCCTTGCCTTGCCTTGCCTTGCCTTGCCTTGCCTTGCCTAGCTAAAAAAAGTTTTGTTGCAATTTTTTCCAATGTCTTTATAAAGAAAGAAATAACTGCATTGTTGCTATTAATGCGAAAATGTTAAAGAGTGATGAGGAAAAACATAGCAAATCTACTTCTGACAGATTGTCTGTTGATTACATCAAGCTCAGGAGCATGAATTAGTCTAAACCCCTAAATGACCATTGGTATCAAATTTAATAAACCCATTTTTGAGACCCCTATCTCATCCAACCGATTGTATAGAAATTGCTCCATGTTTTCTGCCCTAATCATCATTGCACTATAGGCAGTAGAAGGCCTTTCTCTGTTCATTTCAAAACACCATCTTCCATAAAATTTCAAAAACACTTTGAGCTGGAAAAGTTTTGCTTATTTTTGAAACTGTAAATGCTAAATGGCGTATACTTATATAGCACTTTACAGTCACAGACCCATTCACCCAGTCACACACACACATTCACGCACTGGTGGCCGCTCCGCTGCCAAACACAGGTGCCCGCCTACCACCAGAGGCAAGGTGGGATTCAGTGTCTTGCCCAAGGACACTTCGACTCATGGGCGTGCAAGGCGGGAATCAAACCTGCAATATGACGATCATGGGTCGACTGCCCTACCGCTGCACCACGGCCGTAAAACTGTATGGTGAAAATGGCCGTTATTTATAATGCATTAATACCTTATAAAGAATGTGTAGATCACATCTGAAACAAGGGGCTTTTTTTTCCTGAGCTCTAATGTCAATATTTTTGCCAGTTTTTGCTAACTTTTAACTTTGCTGTACATAGTTTCTGCAGAACAGAAGTAGTGCATTAGAGCTGTTGGTATGGAGCAAGCACCCTCCCTTCATCATCCATCTGTTTACACTCTCTCACAAGCTTACAGCACCTCATAACCCCAACCTAACATTACCAGTGGATCAAAAATCCATCCAGTCGTACAGGTTTGAGCCATGTGGAAAACGGATGAGGAAAACAAAGATGTACATGGATCTAATCATCTATATCATCTATTCATATATTGCTATGAAAATCTCTGAAACAGTGTTGTGTATTTTACTGATATAGTATTATATTTTAATCATATGAATGACTTTTATAAGTAACATAATCTGCATATATTCTAGATAACTGATTTGAATTTGCAATTTTGATTTCTGAAATAGTTATTTTTACATAATAATTAAGTAATTCATCTTTGTCATGTGCTTTATTGATACTTTACGATTCTTAATTCTGTCATATAAAAGCTAGGAACTGGATATTGATAAATCATGTAATAAAATGGTAACAGTATAACGGGGATTATATAAGTTTGCTTCCTTCCACTCCCTTTCAAGCACTATTTATTAATATGCCTATTTATACTAAGTTTGATTAGTTACTGTATGAATGTATAACTGATGATTGTATTGCTTTTGTGTCTTATTTCTATTTGATTGCTTGAAATAAACCATTTCAAATCAAATCAAATAAGGGGATGTATCAGAATGGAGTGGGGGAGGGAGCTTGTGGCTTTGTCACACCTAGAAACGTTCAGCAACTGTATTTTTGTGTCTGCTCCTGATTCACAATGATCTGAATAAAGAAAAACGCATAAATGCAATATGAAGCTTAATTGGTTAAAAACACCAAAAACACAATTTTGGATCTTTAGACTAATATTGTAGTGAGAAAAAACTTATCATATCACACAAAATATTATAATTAATACTATCTTTGTCTCATAACAATAATAATAAGCTATTGCAATTCTTTTGTGGATTTCATTAAAGGGTTTAAAAAATATCTTAATTAAATAAAAAATGTCAATTCTTTGATGCAGCATATTTTACAGGTTTAGATCAATGTCAACAAAAATAAATTAAACAGCATACTCACAAAAACTTTGAACTTAGCACAATCAAACACTTCTGTTAATTGTTTTGTTAATAGTTTAGTCTTTTTTTCCCTTTAATTCCTTGTTGTTTAAGTTAGTTTCCTGTTTTATGTTTCTTGGCCTTTCTTTATTTTTTCACCTCATATACAGAAATGCCCTTCTTCAACGTTGCGTCACTCTGTGGAAATCTGGTCATGTTTCAAGTGTGTTCAAGTGCCCCAACTAAACAATATATGTGCATCTGCAGCTCCCACTGTTGCTACATTTCCTCAGATTGCCTGGATCATTATACCCGCGGCTTTACAAAAAGTGAGTATGAATTGTGGCAGGCAATGTTCTTTTCCTCTTCCTCCATGCGCTGAGAATTCACTCAGAACAGTTTGAAACGACAGATTTTTTTCTCAAAGGCTACCAACACCTGGCGGTTATGAGTTTAGACAGTAAACGTGTTAGCCTGACACACACACACACACACCCTTCCACTCTTTAGCTGCACTCCCAGCTCTTCTGGCTTTTGTGGACTTCAGCACTCTGAAATTGTCAATCGAGTCAGTGGCCTGGACAAGCTCTTTCTTTGTGGCGGCGGGGCTTTAAAACGGTTCCAGGCGAAACCGCACCGACGAAGGATTTAAAAAAGGCACAATGGTTTAGGAAAGAAGAAAAAAATCCTAGCTACCTGGGAAACAAAACCGAGAAAATGCGGAAAAAAGAGAAAGGGAGGAAAGAAGTGTCAGAGAGTGACCCTCCCTCTTCTCTGTTCCCTCGCCAATTCTGAATCCTGTGAGTGAGAGGTGGGCATTCCTGGTCTTGAGAGGGTGGGTGAAGGTCCTGTTCAGGAACAACTTGAATCGTTGTCATCAGCTCGATCACATTGAATAGGCCTAATGAATGCAAGTGTTGAGGAGCCAGCCAGTTCCATGAAGGCAGGTAATACCGCCCAGATTTAATTGGGAGCAGGTATTGGAAGGGCTGTATTACTTTAATTGGGTAGGGGTTCTCTAAATGGAAAAGACAAAGTATAATGGCCAAATTGTGGAGCACAATAGCACTCAGCCAAGGATTGTATGCATTCACTAATCTGCCCTGGAATGAGGCAATTCTGAACAATTTTCTCAGTGAAACCAGCTGCAGGAAGCTTTGGTCCACCCCCCCCCCACCCCCCACCACCCTTCTCTTTTTTTTTGGTCCTCTCTTGGGAAAATACCAGATTGAAACTGAAAATACCTTTACCGGGGCAATCATTTGCCACGTGGGGAAAGCGGATACACAAGCGAGGAAAAAGAGAAAGGCAAGCAGAATGGATGGCTAGGGAGATAAAGCGGGGCTCAAAGTGGGGCCTGTCATCGTCTCCAACAGGAGAATAAAGTGATGACATTTACAGTGACAGATGAGACCGCCAGAGAGAACTGCCCAGTATTTAGAGGCAGGAATCTGATATTTAACAGACATGGCCTCTGGTAATTAACAGCGCACGTGCGTTTAGTGGTGGGCTTTGTCATTATTAATGACAAGGCCAAGATCCTGATATTCCACTGATCTTAATGAGCTTTGCTAGCGGGATTTTGGGATGCTCACGACTAACAACTGTGCCTTTTTTATGGGGATTTTATGGAATTTAGCAAAACTGAAAGCAGGGAATCATTTTCAGCACGCTGCAACAATATCCCAGCATGCACTGTGCTCTGTGTCTTGACACCAAAAAAGAAATAAAAAGACTTGGAAAATTGGCACCACATTCAACAGAACGACTTGCTGACAATTGTCCCAGAAAAGTGAGAATGATTAGCTCTTGTTGTCCATTGAGGTTGGAACGTAAGACAGTGCTGTGGATCCTCATGTTGAAAAAAAAGAAACTCCTTCAGCTCACGCTGTTTTGGCCATGGTTTCTTACTAAAGGGAAACCCTGTTGCTTTATTGGAGTTCTGTAATTCACTCCACTCAAGGCTCTTTTACAAACCCAATTTTGGATGGGAGCATGTGATTAGCTCGTTCTTTTCATTTGGCCATCATCAAGTCTGAAATGCTGTGACGATATCCCCTACTCAGCATTGTAACAAGCCAGCAGCCCAATCGTCCCCAAGAAGCCGAACCTTGGTGTGGCACATTGTTTGAAGGCTAAATTGCTCCCTGCAAAATGCACCCGGCATCTCTACCCATTAAATGTGGGGGCATTGTATATGGATTACAATGGCTAAAAGGGACTCATGGACAGCTTAACTGTTAGAAGAGTCTATAAAAAGCAGTGAGAGTGGCTGAGGTTTCCCACCTGGTGAGGAGAGCCCACTTTTTCTTTTTTTTTCAGGGGAAAACTGTCCATCATGAATATTTCATGAAGAGACAGAGAGATGTAGCCAACTCCGGAGGAGAACATTCCTGTATATTAGATTACGGCAGGATGATTCCTTAGAGGGAAACTCTTGATTAACTTGTAGTAAGTGTGTCTAGCAATTAGTTACACTCTACAGCGGGTAATCCATTGGTATCAGAATGACTCAGTAATGATATGTAATTAAAAGATGAATGAAAATGTTACTCACGTGTACTACAAATTGGATCGAGAGTGCACATTGAAAATGCGTGGATGTATTATTTAAATTTATTAAACTAAGACTGTAATCTGTCATGCTGTCCTGTAAGGCTATTGTTGGGCAATTTGAAATGGCTTCTTGATTGTTTCTGAGTTCTTTTAGTAATTTATTCAAGAGTACAGAGTACGGATCATAATGTATATCCATGACTTCTACATGGTTACAGTCCATTGAATCACCTTAGTGTGTGTGAACAACTGGTTTAGTGGAAAATCTAACTTATTCCCTTTCTGTTGATTATTTTTTTTCTGTGATCAAGATATCTTAATAAGAAATGCCTAGGTAATAATAAAACGTTTGACTTGTCAAACTTATTGTTGATTTTACACTTGCACTTGTTGATCTCGTCAAATAAGTGAAGTGCTTGTGAACAGGTTCAAAGTTATTTGAGACCAAACAATTTAAGGCCAAAAACAATTGACTGTGTATGAGAACTAAACCTTGTAAGAGTGACGTCACTCATAGAAAATGACTTGCTTCTGGCTTACAAAAAAATTAAGTCAATTAATTTGGCCCTTTTGAATGCTGCCATGTTGGAGCCAAAAGTCATCAGTAAGCAGCAATTCGTTCGAGCTGTTCTGAGTCATCGTTTATTGCACCTTATAGTTCCATGCTCCTTATAGGTTAAAAAAATAGACCATTCATTAATAGTGCTCCTTATAATCTGGTGCTCCCTATCGTGTATCATATTAAATATTTTTGCTATTCTCTTACTTTTCAGTACAATGAGACAACAAACACTTTAAAAAATCAGCTCACAACCTTGGTGCTTTATGGCTCCTTGAAAGCAAAAAAAAAAGGTGTCAAGAAATTAGCTTTTGTGGGCATTACTAAAAATAAAAGTTAAACATATTCTGCATCATAAAATTATCTTAAGCCATTTTGTCATATGTCACCTAGTGCAGCGGTCGTCAAACCCCCGGGTCATTAAAGGTTGGGGACCACTGATCTAGTGTGTGTGTGTTTAGACGCCAAGGTTAATCTTAGATAATGAACGCCCTAAGCAATGCATGTCCAAAATCTGGCTGTGGGCCAAATATGGCCTGCATTCAAATTTTTATTGACCTGCAGGCTCTTTTAATATAATCAATAATAGACCCCCAGTTATTTCTATAACTATGCATACAAAGATTCCACAAGATTCCATCCAACAACAAAAGTGAATGGCTTTGGCTTCATATCTGCTGCATTTCACAAAAAAAAAAAATTTTTTTTTCAGTACAAAATAAAATCTTTTAAGTTTTTTCTTTTCAATTTTACTAATTTGTGCCACAATTATGCCGCTCTCCCACGTGTTGCTCTCGCTGCCCTCTTTATAAAGCAGGTATTTGTCACTTTTAATGAGCGTTGTTTCACACTCGGCACACGAACAGTCTGTGTACAGATGTACATTATTGGAGTGCTGCGCTAAAGACTCACAAAGCTGCGAGAGAGGATATATTTTTAACACTCGAGCATCAAAAGCTGCAGATGTAAGAGTAGTGGATGGAAGAAAAACTGTTATTTTATCAGATTTTTGGTCGGAAATGTAATTAACTGCAAATCAACCTTTAAAATGCAACCAAAGCGGTACTTTGAAATTCTAACTTTGTTATTCAGTCTCTGAAAAAAAAGCAATCCTTTATTGTTGATTACCTTTTAAAGAAAAAGTATTTTTTGTCTTTAAAAAGACAAACCTTTTTTTCTTTCAATACACATAATTTTAAGAGATGAAAACATTTGATTGAAGTTCAGGAAAAACATGTCAACAACAAAACAGACTCCAGCTGGCCTACTTAATGGCTCATTTATACCCCTAAATATTACTAAATATTCCAAATAAGTCTACTGTCATCAAACCACACGGGTATTTTAGAAAAATACACATATCATCTGTCTCCTCGGTCAGAATCTGGTTGAACGATGTAAAAGAAGTGTCTTTATTGATGTAACGGATTTATTGAAATAGCATTTAATTCATGTACCTGCTTAAATATTTTTTGTAAATATGGACACATTTTTTTATTTTAGGTATTTTGCCTTGACAGCAGCATAAGATATTTTACTTTCATGATTATGCATTGAGGCCAAACCCAAATTGTTGTTATTGTTTATCTCGTTCCCGCTTTCTTAATGTTACAGTTACTAACTTGTATCTCTAACAAGTTTTACTAAAAGTTTTTCTTTTTTCTGTGCTTCTTCTACGGCACTTACTTAAATCTTTTGTCCCGAAGCAATAGGTTTTTGTATTTGTTTCCCTCGTTCCTGTCCTGTTCAACACCAATTGGTCCCAGCACAATCACTTATCGTATTTTCTGGGGTCAAGTCACACCTGAATATAAGTTGCAGAAGCAAAATGATGCTTAATGCAGAAGATAAAATGCATAAGTAAATGGCTCCAGAGTATAAATTGCACTTCTCGTATAAAAGTACAAGTAATGCGGCGCTCACAACATAAGCGGTTTATTCATCAAATTTGTGTCCCCTGTCTCTTTTTCGACTCAAATTCGGTGTTTAATGCTTGTCCAAAAATGTGTTGATAAACTAAACCCTCCTGTCACGTTCTGGGAGACACTGGTGTCACGTTTTTAGCCTCATAGCTACAATTAAGCATTAACTGTACATTATTTACAATGCAGGGAAGACGCGGAGGACAAGGAGAAATCAGGTTAATTTATTTTGAAGAGCTCTACAAAAGCATCGGTAAGCACGATGTCATGTCTGGGTTCATGAGATAATTCAATATTTCTTTTTGGCAATCTTTTCCCTGTATTGCTGGAACTGCGTCTGACTGACCCTGCTTTCAGCTGTGCTTTCTGTTTTCTGTAACCCAGTTTGATGACTTGCTGTCCCGGATTAGTCTAAGAAAAGAAAAAGAATAGGAACAAGAATGAAAATGTCTCGATGCAAATGGTAAAAATATAATAAAAAAAAAAAGTTAACCTTGCAAAATCCCCAAATGCTTGCTCAGTGAGAGGTTTGCATTGAAATCCCTTAAGTGTAAGCTGTGGGCTACAAGCCACATATTTCTAAATATGTATGCAAACAGCAATTCCTTTAAAGATCCACTCCAATGAAAAATTGTGTTTTTTGTGTTTTAATGTGTTATGGCAGCATTTCCTTATTTAAATTGTTGTGAATCAGGAGCAGATGGAAAAAAATCAATTAAAAAAAGTATATTTGTGACATTGAAAATGCGCTCGGTGGGCCACAATCTCCCTGCTCCGCTTCATTCCGATGCATGCACTCGCATGCTGTTGGGGGGGTGTAAGCTAGCGGGAGACATTGTAAACAGAAAGCTCTCAGCAATGGGGTTGCCCCCTGCCAGCCAGCCCACCCACAACTCAGGGGGGGATTTCCAATGAACTTCTGCCGCTCTGCAGAGACTATGTCCTAGTAAACAACAACATTTTCTTTTTTTTTGGCTTAAAATTGCATAATTATAATTAATAGACCAGTTAATCAGAATGGGACTTTAAGTGACCTCAAACAGAAAAACTGAAGACAAAGAAATAAGTTACCTTAAGTTCGCATTCCTTGTGTTGCCTTGGTCGTAAAATTACATCTGACCCAAGTAGAAAAAGCAACTTCTGCAATGCAAAACTACCAATTCTTTGGTATGGGTAATGTACTCTGCTTTGATTGTAATAGTTTATCAGATTGTTCAAAAGGGAAGCATCAACTAGCTGATGATGGCTCCCTTAGATTAAAGGTTCTAGGAGGTGGGAAGAGTTAGCATTTAAATAATGTGATGGTAAATGGGTCCATATGTCTAATCAAATATTGGGTAACCCCACCCCCCACTCCCTTTGAGCCACCACAACAGAAGAGCCATTGCTGGGAGACTGGATGCAAACTCCACCGTCTGGCTTAAAGGTAATCCGAGCTTGTTTTTTCGGATGGAGCGATGTTGGGTGAGGGTAAAGGCAGTGTAATTTGTTCTGTCTGGCGGAAGCATGTTATGTTGACGAGTATTGGGGGGGTTGTGGAGGGGGCTCGGTACACTTGCTCCCAGTACTATTTCAGCTGGAGGTTGCAAAACCCCATGTGGATGTAACATACCCACATGCCTCTGCTATGTGAGCCCACAGTGGGCCTCCACCGGTAGTGCTCAGTGTCAGATCCATAGATAACACTAACACACACACACACACACACACACACACTTCCAGAAAACAGTGTTTCCTTCACCCAGAGTTAAACATTTTTCCTGACAAGTCCGAGATGTATTTTTCCTCTCCCCTGTCTCTACCTCCTGGGTTATTTTCTCAAACGGCCTCTCAGCAGACGGCCTCAGCCAGGCTCGGTGTCAGTTATCTCCTGGTGACAGGCAGAGTTAGGCCGACATGTGTTCGAGCCAAACCCTCCCAGCAGACGAGTCTGCCAGGGCTGCAGCTGATGAGAACAGACAGCCAGGTAGATCCACGGGTGCGATAGAAGTCAACGGAGGATTTCTGGGCTTCGTGAAGGGTTTCATCAGTGGAGGATTTCTGGGTCCCTTAAGGTGTTACATCACTCCTACGGCAGCGGGGCACAGTAACGGATTGTGAGGCTGTGTCTTGGCATGAGCCCTCAGGTTTTAAATGCTATATCCATCCATTCGCTTGGAGTTGTTTTTCAAGGAGCTGCAGTGACTCCCGTTCCTATTTTCTGTTTTTGACTAAATATTGGAGCCTAGCACCACTTCCTTGTACTTTTGGACAAAATTCCAATCAAAGATGGCCTTTCAAATAAAAATGTTCCAATACATCCTGAAAGTTGTAATTGTTTCTCTTTTTTAGAGACTGTAAATGACTGCATTTTGTTTAAATAAAGTAATTGATACTTGAATTTTTACAGTCATTATTAAACACATGCATGCAGGGCAAAGGTCCAACAACCTTTCGTGGACCTAAAATTACAGGTATATCTTCCAACGATTCCAAACTGTCAATGTGTCCCAAAAAGTTAGGATTAGTGTGAATGCTCAGAAAAAAGGTCTTGTACAAACTGAAAGGTATTGGAACTCCAGTACTTTAAGTATAAATTTGCTTAGTACTGAAGTTTCCAACCCACAGTTTATTTCATTTTATGACATTTACACATTTTATGACAGACTCCAATGAAAATCTTTGTGTGTGTGTTTTTAACGTGTTCTTGCAGCACTCTTCTTATGATGAAGGACACAAATTAAAAAATGAGGATTAAAAATGAACTTCTAAGTATTTCTTTATTCAGATTACTGTGAATCAGAAGCAGAAAATTCTGCTTGAGAAATTCTGTAGCCGTGACATACAAGCTACAATCGGCAGGCCACAAGCTCCCCTCTGCGCTCCATTTTGATGCATCTACTTCAGACAACTAGATTAATGAATGTCTTCGTCTCATGGTCTGAGCTAGCGTCTGACAAAAAACTGTAGCGCTGGATAGGTTTAATATTGCTTGTCATTTTCGTGCACCGGTATTGTTAGGTTGGGGTTATGAGAGGCTGTAAGGTAGCAGGTAAACTGTTTGAACAGATGGATGTTAGGGAGTGGAAGCAAGCTTACTCCACCCACAACTCAGAGGCGGATTTTTGATAAAACAAAAGCCGCTCTGCAGAAACAATGTCCAAGAAAATGACAAAGGTTTGTTTTTGTTTTGTTTTTTGTTTTTTTGGCTAAAATCAGAATCATTATCAAAAAGAGAGCAAAAAAATCACTGGGAATGCTTTTGCAATAGATCAAAATCTTTCAAATTTGATGAACCCATTCTGATCTTATTTACTTTTTAAACCAACATGAATGGTTTATCACCAACATGACACATTGATTCAGTACAAACCCTAAAAGTCAACGTGTACTGCATAAACATGACTGTGAAAACATGAAGACATACCCATTTTCATGCTAAACTGTGGCTTCTGTTAATTGTGTTTATGTTTTGACCTATGTAAAATCAACATCCAAAAGTTGTATTTCTTTCACTGTGCTCAAGGACTTAGTACAAAAAAAGCCCACATATGTGTTTCTGTTTGGAAAAAATAAACTCCATCCAACACTGCCTTGGGTAACATTGTTGTGAATGTACAACTGGGAACTGACTGATATTGTATTTTATTGTATCAAATTGTTTTAGTGTATTTCTGGAATCAAATCATCTTGTACTTCCACTGTAATTATCAAACAAAAGGTCATGTTTTGTATTTATGTGTACTTTATTTTTTACATGAGATAGAAGAAGGAACCTTTTGAAATACATTTGTTCATATTAGCTGTCAGACACAGTGGTAGTAGAATCATGCTCGGGGACTTTTTTTTTACTTTTTGTGTATTTAAAAAAGTGACAAAATAGACCAAACCTAGTCACAGTTACATTTTCAAGCATAAAATACCATAAAAAAAACATCAAAGTGTTATGTAGAAGATAAGATAGATCAATATTGAGGTATATAAATTAGTCTAAAAAATTAAATTGTTTAGTTGCGTTAGGAGGTTTCATGAAGTAAATTGCTTGTTTAAAATAGTTAATTCAATCAGAGGTTTAAAAGAAACCTTAAATTTTAAGTTTGCTTGAGTTCATTTTTTAAGGGGACTTTGATAGTTTGCTCTACAAAAAATAAATAAACATAAATAAATAAAATGCAAAAATTTACCGAGGATTCTGTGTCCTCCTTTTTTTCTTTCATACTCCTGAAGTCTCAGGGAGGAATGAAAATCATGTGGCCACAGAGGATAATGAAACCCATGTTTGTGAGCATTTGGCCAAGTGTGTGTGCCTGCATGTTTCATAGCTCGTTGAGTTTCCTTCCTCATGTTCTCATGACTCAGTGCTGCAGTTAATGACATGGGTGCTTTGGGAATCAGCTCGACCCTACATGAAAGAAGATGCTACCAAGTCTTTTTGTGTTTGCAAAATAATATATTTGACCTTTTCTTTTGGATAAAGGTTTGAACCAATTTATAGTTTGGTGTTTTTGGCTAATTTAAAAGCATTTTTTAAAAGCTCTGATATGCTATTGGGACAGTCTCCAGATTTATAGCTGGTAAGATGGATCAGGTCAAGGATGAGTTTCAACGAATCTGCAGAGGAAAAGCCTTTGGTGTTGGTGGCATAGTATTTGCAATGGTTGAGTAAATATGTTTTTGAGCAGAGGTGGGGGTGAGGGGTTTTTGCCAGCAGCAAAGTCATCACAGAGATCCTGTTGTTCACATAGCCGACCTTCTCTCTTTTGTATTTCTGCCAAAAAGGTAGACATGAAGGAACTCACAGAAGCTCATCTGTTCAAAGCTTGGAGGGTCTTCATTTGAAGTGAGGGATATATTCTAGCCATCATTAGACTGGACTTTGAGAGTTGTTAGAGATGCTTGTTTTGCCTAAACCGAGCACTTTAATTTTTAATTATTGTCAAAGACATTGCAGACATTAAAGTCAACACCCGAAAGATGGATTTTTTGGAAATCCCGTCATTACCGACTTGTTTATGTGTCGGTTATAGCTGTAGCCTTGGATTTGAGCTTGACTAGAGATATTGTTTTTGTTTTTTCTTACTTTGTGGGAGTATTTAGTTTTGTCCCAAGCGTGGAAACAATTAAAGTATTTTTTGCACAATAAGGCACATTTAAAAGCCTTACTTTTTTTTTTTTCCAAATAATTTATAATATTAATAATATTCCCGGTTGCTTTGAGAAGGTTGCGTCAGGAAGGGTATCCGGCGTAAAACATTGCCAAGTTTACCATGCGACTTGTTCGCTGTGGCGACCCCTGATGGGAAAAGCCGAAAGAGAACAACAACATCAATAGTGTTATATTTAAGAGCGCCTTATAAGAGGATTGATTCTGGTTGTGGTTATTGATGTTGAAGCAATTTTTAAACCAACCAGTTCTCGAATGGTTTACCACCAACATGACACATCGTTTCAGTGCAAACCCTAAAAGTCAATCTGTACTGCAGAAACATGGCTGTGGAAACACAAAGACATGCCCGGTTTCCTGATAAACGGTGGCTTGGGTTTTGACAGTTCTGTCAGTTCTGTCAAAACAAAAGTCTGTTTTTTTTCATGTAGCAAACAAAGTTGGGTGTCATCGTAAATACAATAATGTGACTAACATGTTGAGGGTGGGACTCTATCAGTCGGTTTGTTAATGTGTTGCAAACAAGCTAAGGAGTTATGGCTATAATGACAATTTTAATGTGGCTAACATGTAGCTTGTCACTAATGGACTAATCTCTACCTTTTTATTCTCGCTTAATGTGTTCAGTCCGCCTTATATATGGCACAAATTCAAAAATAGCATTAACAATGCACCTTATAATATTTTGCTTCCTATAATGCAGGATAAAAAAGTGATATATTATTAGTTATGCTTTAAACTTTTAGCTTGACTTTGGAATTTTGGTGTTTTTCTTCAAAATCTTTGTCTGGTTTTCCCCTTAAAAATGCCCTCTATCATAGTAAGACATATTAAGAAACTCCAGCCCAATTGATCTTCATTTAATGGAAACTTTTTATTATTGATTTACCTTCTCTGCCACTTTATCAAGAATCACCATTTTCTCAATCATTCCTCAAAGTTAATAAACACCCATGAACTTTTGAAAGCTCCTTCACTTTCCATTTGTGTGTTTCAGTGAGAGAATGCTTTTAGTGTGATTTGTGTCCTTCATAGATGTTTTATTCAAGGAGATCAGTCTCCCCACAAAAGCTATTATTAACTGTTTGTTCAGATTATGAAATATGTATTAATTAAAATAAGAGCCTTCTGGATGGCTTCATGTCACTGAATTAGATAATTTATTGGTGATGCTTGTGCAAATTGAGCATTTTTCCTAAAGATAAAGTTGAATCTGTCATGACTGCTGACAGAATGTCCAACAGAGAATGTGAGTTATGATGGAGCTCGTAGGATCAAATAGCAAATATTGTTTTTGGCTTTGGCTTGAAAGATTAATAAACATAGATTTGAAAAGATGATGTATAGGGTGAAAAGCATCTAAATAGATAGACCTAGTGCTAATAAAAAACAAAAGTAAAAAAACAAATTGCAAAAATACATTATTTTTTATTTATTTTAAAATGGTAAAACATTACAGGGGAAAATGATAGAAATATTTGAAATAGCTAAGGCTACCAAAACCTAGTGCCAGGTTGGTACCGGTACCATATAAAAAAACAGATATTGGTGCTTTTGTTGTTTTGTTTCTGACCAATCAGTCACTTGTATTCTAATCAGTTTTGCTACAGAATTCTATCATTTTGTAAGGATTTAGTGGTTTGGTTTTGTTCTCGTTCATGTTTTTGGTTTTCTTTTTGTCAGTCACTCCACTTTAAGGTTCATGATCCACAGCTGTCTTCAGTTCAGTTCATTACCCTCAGCCTATTTAAGTGTCTTGGTTTTTATTCATCCTTGTCAGGTTACCTGCTCTGTTGTTTCACCAGTTTGGTTCTCCCCATAGTTTTGTCATGTTTCAGTTTGTTTATTAAATGTTTTATTTCCTGTCACCAAGCCTGGTCTTCTGCATTACGGGTCCTCCACCACCAGTTCCTGACACATTATAACTTTTTTTATTGAAAAATATTGAAAACCTTTACTGACACAAGATTCATTTACTTCTAGTGACAGTACTGCATACGGTTTGTTTAGTTTATACTTAATATAAAACATTATTCTGCTTTTTAGAGCAACAGTAGCATTGCCTAAAGTGTAGTTTTACTACACTCTACTAAATTTAAAAATATCACAAATCAGCAATCACTGATATTCACAAATATACTTATTTTGTGGATCGTGAACATCAGAGTTTTTGGATATTCACGATCTGTTGAGACATTATTGTGTATAAAGCCTTACTTGAGGGTTAGTTTGCAATCTCAATCTACCCCAGATGTGCTGAGTGGAGTTCCAAACCAATTGATCTATAGTTAGAGGAGTTTTGATCATTGACAGATCTGTTTTTGAAAATCTGGACAGTAAAAATCAAGGAGGATGTTCATGTGGTTCAGTCGACTTTTCTTCGAAATGTGTAAAAACTTTATCCTCAGTACAAAATTTTAAGGCAGATTTAATCTTTAGACACACACACATATTAAAAAAAAAATTAAAATAAAATAAAAACGCCCCTCTCACCCCTCCCCGGGCGGTTTCTCATCCAAACTCGGGTCCTCTACCAGAGGCCTGGGAGCTTGAGGGTCCTGCGCAGTATCTTAGCTGTTCCTGGCACTGCGCTTTTCTGGACTGAGAGGTCTGAGGTCTTTCCAGGTATCAGTTGTAGCCACTCCTCCAGCTTGGGGGTTACAGTGCTCCAATTACCACAGGCACCACTGTCACCTTCACTTGGTAGGACTTCTTGATATCAGCCACTTCAGTAATGGTCCGGTGGTACATCCCATGCAGGGGTTTGTCCTCCCATGAGTATCTTTCCTCTAGCTTTCTATCCTCTGCTCTCCATTGCCTGAGACATTCATTGAGCACACTGTCAGTTGGACTTCCTTGTGACTAGCATACAGTCTCCGGGTGGTGGATTTGGGATGGAACCCTCCATGTATGGTGAGGAGCCTTCGTGTCTTGACACATCCGTGGTCTGTATCTCTTCCTTTGGCCATCTTATTGTTCCTGCAGGGTATCTGATAACTATATATATATAGTACACATATATATATATATATATATATATATATATATATATATATATATATATATATATATATATATAATATATATATATATATATACATACATATATATATATGCTGATTCTATTAATAACAACTTTGTCCATGTGAACATTTCCCAAATTTCTCTTTGGGGGAACTAGATCATTGGCACTTCATTAGGGCTGCACAGGGGCTAAATGGCAGCATGTCTTGTTGATGCACACTGGGCACAACACGTGATGCATGGGTGTTTTAACGTACTTTTAACAAATGGTGTTCACATTGGACCCAAACCCACAATAATATATCCAAGATGCATCTCAAGACTGATAACTTTAACTTAAGAACACAAATGTTGTTAGAATCCAAGTAGCTTCACAAATTTCTGAATTTGAACCTTGATATATTATGTGCAGTATGTGCAGCTGTAATCACGAGGACTACCGGAAAAAGTTCAATGGAGCTGAAAATCTTTTGTAAAGTTTTTTCTGTCTCATTAACACCATGACAATCTCACTTTTTGCATGAGATTAATTTTGATTGCAAAAAAACGTCTGCAAGCCCTGGTCTCATTTACAAATGTTGATTAATATAACAATTAAAATTCCTGGCCGGGATTGTTTTGATTAATATTCCCTTCTTGTCTTGAGGTTCCAAACCACCCATGATGACAAAGAAATAAATAAACGCTCTCATGAGCTTCGGCAGAACTCTCAGTGAGACGCTCCACCCAGGATCTTTGGCGGGGGAGAGATGTGTGGAGAGAAGGAGCGAGAGGGAGCACTTCCCACATTTCTGCTGCTGATTGACAAGGCTGACATATGGAATAGTTCACCTATTCCCTAGTGACAGGAAGATGGGGGAGAGCGCAGTAGAGGCGGGTAAACTTGCCTGCGAGGCTGAGTGGAATTTTTTTTTTTTTTTCGATTCGGCTCCTCTGATCAAAAGGACTCATATCTCCCTTACTAAATTTAGCACCAGTGGCAATTAGTAGAGGAGTCGCACAGCCACTCCAAGAGCAGCTGACAAATAGTACCTTAACAAGTCAGAGATGTACGCTACAGTTTGATGGATTTGTGTGCACTCAGCTGAGGGGAGCTCAGTGTGCTTGTGGTATACAACCGTATGTGGTACTGTGTTTGTGTGTGTTGGCTGAGTGGAGAAAGCATGCTGATCCTCCCCTCTTGTGTTTGGTTGGTGAGCTTTAGACAGGTCGAACATCCACTCTGGAGGCTGGAATACATGAGCACAGTTCTCATCAGATATGTCAAAATGTGTGAAGAGCAGAATATTGTGAAGCTTATATAAAATAAATAAATAAATAAATAAATCAAATTCCAGTGGGCTTGAGCCCCAATTAACAGCATACCCCCCCCCTTACTTTATACTAACAGTAAACCATTGACTGTTTAGGAGGACTGGACCAAGTGAGTATGATGCCACCCAGAAAATGGCTTACTACTTGGTCCGACGAGATGAATTCAATTTGTTCACCATGTTGGAACGGGTCACATCAGTAAGTAGTGATTAATCTGAGTCGTTCTGAGTCATTGTTTTATGGTATCCACACTCACCGATCAGGTGTGGGCTTGATGGAAGAGCATGCCCCTACCACTTGAAAGCAAGCTCGGGAGAACATCAACGTTCAACATGAGCCCACATACGTTTATTGAGGCATCTTATTGGCCAATTTATAACTTGAATAACTTGCATTGAAATAAAATTTGGATTAGCAAGACACATGTTAAAAAATGTATCTGAGCGAGAATAGTTTTTCTGACAATTGTAGTGACAGAGTAATTGCTGTTTATTTCTCTGTAGAAGTCTATGGGATTTTGGTTTCTTTCAGCCAGAAGGTACTTCCTATTTGTAACACAAGGTGAGAGGGGTCCCTCTGTCCAGTTCCAGTTAAAACTTTAGTACTTTAATCTTGTTGTTTTTTAGCTTTGATTAGCTTTTTCACCTAAAGTGGGCTATCTGATACGTGTTCAGCAAGAAAGTTTACCTCTTATCGCTTGTCTTTGGGCGATGTGACCGGAACTTCTTATTTAGGTGTGGTATATCACTTTTATACCATGGTCCCGATGAATACTCGATTCTGATTGCTTCGCGGAAGCAACCGTCCAACGGGCCTCCACAGGGTGCGTTATTGCCCATGGTGTGCAGACAATAGAAACGGGTGAGTTCTGTTCATGGTCCTTTTTGAGTGACTGACGTTGGGGTTGTTAAGAAAAAACAGGGCACATTGGCAGCTACATTAAACTCCCACACCTTTCTGAGGTTTAGGAGGAATAAAAACACTATTTAGTGGTGTGGTGCTCAGCAAAGTGAAACCCACGTGTGCACAAACGTATGTATCACAGGGTGCTTAACTGCATGTCAATCAAAAGACGTACTTCATGGCAAGAAAGATGGTTGGCTGACAACAATTTCTTTTAAATACTATTTTTTTTTTATGTCCTCAATTTAAACACACTTCCTTCACAAATTAATGCATTGGGCACCCCTGCTTTAGAGTCATTCCACTATATCCTAGCAGATAGTCCCAGGTTGCTACTTTAGATGCAAGTACCACGCGTAACTACGCAATTTCTTCACCTGCAAGAGCTGCTTTTAAATATTTTTCTTGACATCATGCCCACTCGCTTTAGATAATCTGTTGTCTGTCTGTTAAATGCACACTTTCACACACTTCTCACATGGTGAAGCTAACCTCCCGAGAGGAGGAGGCAGCTAACTGTCTCAACAGAGGAAATGAACTATCTGCTCCACTTCTCCCTGAAACAAACACGAAAGCCTTTCCTACAGACATTTTTTAACTCCATGCTCCTTGCAGATTTTGTGTTTTTTTGTGCCTGTTTGGTGCAAACAGGCATGCAGAGGTGGTTGTGTGCGTGTTTTGCAAGCGTGCGTTAGACTTCCCAAGCGGTAAGCGAGTTTGACCTCAAGCTTCTCCTCCCTCTTTACAGTGCCAGCTCCTGTGTGCGTTTGCGAGGACTTCTCGATATAACGGGGGAAAATATCTGCCGACAGCCCATCATAGTTCACGGCTCTTTGTTTATCCATTAATAATTCAGCATAGCTGAAGACAGTACAAGGTGTGTTCCTGCGAGAGCGAGTGTGTTTGTACGTCGGTGTAGCTCAGGGTTGTGTGGGATGGAAAAAGAGTGTCACTGAGGGAATTTATGCCTTACTTCACAGTTTGGGATAAACTGCAGATATTCTCTCTGAACTGTGTCCATAAGACAGTGGGAGTGTGTTTGCATGTGTGCCTCTGCTGTTGCCATGAATTCTAGCCAAATGCAAAGTAAATTAATAAACTTATGTGAAAAATATTTTTTTCCTTTGATGCCATTTTACTTTTGAGGGGAGACACAAATGTGAAGATTGAAAAGTAATTTATGCTAGTTTGTACATATTCTCATGTTCTTAAATTTTGAAAGTAAAATCTTTATTAATAAAGTCTTTCTTTTAATAGTGCATTGTGTTCTACATCCTGTTTGGATGTAAACCATTATCAAATCAATTCACTCCGTGCTGTGTCTCCTGAATAGAAAGCGTTCAGCTAGCCATGTTTGCATAAATCTTTGATCACGAGAAAATTTTTGTTTTCCTTCTTTAATACTAGTCTCGTTTATCTGCGAGTCAAACCTGCATTCTGAGCCCAAGCCCCTCCCAACCTACAAAAATGAGTGGGTTCTCACATTGTGATGTATATAAGTGAGGAACAGCCCCTTCCAGGAAGAGTCTGCACTGCCAGCAACGCCCCCAGGCTAACACACACTTTTTCCGCGGAGCCAGCGGTGATTGGAAAAAATGCTTTCATTTTATATGCATGATATGCACACTCGTCTTTGCAAAAGTTCAGATGTTGTATGTTTTCATGGGTGAAATGCAGACACGCTGCTGAGGCCGGCTCTAGGTTGGCGTCAAGAAATGGGCAACACCCAACAAGGAGCAAAAGCCAGCGCCTTTCGTACTTCCAGGTAGGAAAAGCTTGGGAAAAAAACAAATTTCCTTGAAAAAATGTGTTCTTTAGTGTGCCAAAGGTATACATTTTCATATGTACGGTTATAATTCAAACTGAAAAGCTTAAGAAAGGCATGATATAGCCCCTTTAAGAGTTTTTAACAAAAGAGAACATTTTTAAAATGTTAATGTCTGTCTGAGAAAAGTGAATAAAGTTTTTAAAGAGGAGTGGATTTCACCTATTGCGAGTTATTTAACCCCTTCTGTTGCTCCACTTGGTTGCACAGCAAGTGGTGAAATCATCTTTCCAGTCTAGTTTTTCGATTTTATGTTTTTGGTGTTTTAACATGTTCTTGCAGCATGTTTCTTACAATGGAAGACATAGGAATTTAAGAGTAAACTACATTTCTGAGTATTTCTCTTTTCAAATTGAGTTAAATAAGGAGAAGATGAAAACCTGTTTTTGAAAAAGCTCTTTTGACGCAGCTACTGCATGGGCGGGCTAAAATCTTACTTTCTCCACTCCAATTTCAAATCCATCACCTGCAGACAAATAGATGGATTAATGTCGTGATTTTTATCGTCTGAGCTGCCATCTGACTCTGAAATGTGTGACTGCATACCTCCCATATTACTCAAGGTTTTTTTTTTTTTTGCTACGCTAATGTTAGCTTGGGTTTGTGAAGTGCCTGTTGCTAGCGGGACAGAGTGCAAATAAACTAATGCTGGGAAATTAACTAGGCTAACCTCCGTGCCAACAGTTCTGCTCACAACCAAAAAGCAAATTTCTAATGAGCTCCTGCAGCTTTGCAGAAAATATGTCATGGGCTTTTTTATTTTAGCCAAAAACTACATAATCATAATTAAAAGTCCACCAAAAATGGTTTTACAATAGAAAAAATGTATAGCTGGAGTGGGACTTAACCAGAAAAAAAAGCAATTCATATAAAATAAAATATGATAGTTTGAATGTTTTTGTTTTCGTATTAAAGTGTAACTTTTTATATGAAAAAATGTTCACTTTGCCACAAGCCTCCAGGTTACATTTAAGGAATGCAACATGCGGTACTTTTTGATTAATAAAAGAATGAAATATGGGACTTGCTTAGAACTGTTGGGAAGCCAAGGTCCCTGTGACAGAGCACAAGTCTGTAACTGTGTAGATGTCTCATGAAGTGTATTTGTGTTTTGACAGCATCAGTGGTGGCACACACTGTTCAGCTGAAAAGTTCTACCATTCATTGCAATTCCTTTTGTTCAGTTTTTGTTGTAACCTGAATTTGGTTTTCCTCCGAGTTTTTCTTGTTTACTTCCTGTTTCATTGGGAGCACTTCCTGAATCAGCCAATAGCCCCACCTGTTGTGTTTTTGCAAGGAAATACTGTCAATTGGGGGATATTATTTTGCTTGTTTTTGATACACTTTTTTCCAGGTAAAATACCATTGAATGTTTTCTTTACATAAGATATTTTGTTTCGGTTTACATTTCATCGGTAATTGGGTTGGTTTGGCTAAGGGGTAGTTCAAACCACCTATTAAAGAGAAGCTTTTTTTTTTTTTTTTTTTTTTTACCGTGGTGCAATGTAGGCTGTTATTTGTTCCCAAAGCAATTCATTTTTGTTATGTTGCTTGAAGAAATGTTAAAAAATAAGAGAACCTTGAGTTATTTGAGAGGATAGTGATTTGTTCGTCTCACATACCTGCATAGGAGCTACTCTCAAGGTCAGTGCAAAACTCAGCTAAAAACAATTTCAATCAACTGGTTTAGCAGGAATGTCCCACAGACCAAAGTGCAAAGTTCTTGTCATTTTTTTTTTCAAATACATTTGGGAGGCCTGGCATTCTCTTCAAGATTCATCAAAACTGCCTTACAAGTGCAGTTCATTTTCTCTGCTACAAAAACAGACCTTTTTTTCAAATTGTACTCCATGTTTAAAAAACATTACACGTCTGTCTTGGATTGTCATCTTGTAACCAGGGGCGGAGCTAAGAAGCTCTACTTTGGGTGGCTAAGGGATGAAAATCAGTTTGACTTCAGGCAAAGCCTGATCTGTTTGGTTTGTGTTCATGATGTTGCCACAAAAAAACAAAAAAAAACTAAAAAAAAACAACAACCCTCAAGCTGTTCTATCACTAACAGACTACTACCTATGATATTCTATAAAAGATGGATAGACAAAATGGACCGTGTAACGAATGTTTTCCTTGTTTACTGCTGTAGATGTCACCCCTCCACATGTCCATGGGTACAATAGGAGACATTTGAAATTGTAAAAATGGTTGCCGATGATCAGAAAACGCTGCAGCTCTGAGACAGAATTCCCTCTGGAAGAGGAAACAACCACTTTCCACCCTGAGAGTGATGACTTGTGTTTTGTTGTTTTGTTTTTTTTCTTTTTCTCTGCATTGCTCACTTAACTGATCTGGGAACATGAACTGTATTGCAGGAAACTGCAGATTTGCATTATCTCAACAAAAAGGAAACCTGAAGAACACATGAATGTCTGACTGCTAAACTTTTACACATGGATAGATATGTCTGATAGAATTTCATCATGGCTTTGTTTTTATAAACCTAGTGGTATTTATAAAAAAAAATTAGGAAATAAAAAAGAAAAACAGATGGAAGACTGTGGACCAATACAGCATAGTTGGGGATTCCGCAAAAGTAAATTTATTGCCAGTTCTCCTCTGGTTTCATCCAAACACGGATATTTAAAAAGAGAAAAAAAATGCTTGAGGTGAGGGTGGTGGGGGAGGGAAGGACTCCAACCATGGATCAGAGGGGGCTTTACCTAGAGGTGTTAAAAGTGTAGTGATATCCTTAGAAGAAGCCTATTTACAAGAGAACAGCCATTCAAACTGCTCATCAATGTTTTCAGCCAGCAGGTTGGACATGTCTTGAATCAGTAACGCTAAATATTTAGTTTACAAAGTAAATATTTAGTTTGTAAATTAAATATATAATTATGAAAAAAATAAATAAAAAAACTTCAACTTAAATATTTAGCTGGCTGGCTAAATATCAGCAAATGTAACATTTATAAATACATGAATTAAAGGGGGAAAAATGTATTGTGTTTGTGTTTGAATATTGAAACCTGTGGGGTTTTCTTTCTCTTAAAACCAGCTAAATAGCCAAAAATGTTAATGGTAATATTCGACTCTGCAGCTTTACAAACAGTGCCCCATATTTATATATACTTTCAACTACTGATTTCCTGTTTATCCCTTTTTTTCTTCTTTAGCATCACTTTGCCCAATGCTGGTCCACAAAAGTCTATACCCCTCACCCCTCAACATACAAAAGACAAGCTGCTTTTTTTTAATAAAGTAAATTCAATACTTACCTATATCTCTATTTTTTTACTCATTTGAAGAGAAGAGGCCATTAACAGTGCAGTATCCTGTTTTGCCACCCCCCAAAAAAAAGAAAATAAAAGAAAGTCGATGGTTGCAGACATCCTCATTAGTGCGCTACCTTCGAATAAACTCACCAGCATTGTTCTATGCATAAAGGCTTTTATTTTCCCGGGCTATGTGAGTGTTGAAGAATATAAATCTGAAGGTCAAGGAAGTGTTTGAAGCGAGTGGTTCAGTAAGGGACTCGTTTATCCGGATTTATTTTAACGATTTGCTCTAAATAGTTAGCTATTGATGTTTGGGACCGAGATTGCATTTTCAAGGGGAGAAATGTGGAACTTCATTAAGACTCACATCATGCATATTATCATCTGTATTCTCATATGCAACATCATCCTGTAGCAATTTTGAGGGTTTTCTTGTTCTACAATCAATATGAATTTGTTTATAAGTTCATTTTTTCTTATTTAGGACACTAGAACATTTTGATTTTCTTCATCTGATATTATTATTCCATATGAAATCAACATGGATTTTTTCCAATAAAGTAAAATTACAACAGGTCAGTGATAAAATTGAGGTACTGTATGTGTTTCCAAGCTGTGCAGACACCTTTATCTTTTCAGTTACACAGGTTGACAAAAACTACAACTTCAGAAAAGAAAGTTCTAAAAACATACTAACAATCGTATTTACTAAAAATAAATAAAAAATAAAAATTTTATGAAAATAAATTCCCAAATTTACAAGAAAAAAGTTGTAAATTTATGAGAAAAAAAAGACTTACTTTTAAGAGAATAAACTTGTTAATTTATATTGTACTTTGTAACTAAAGGCCATGCATTTTTGATAATAAAGCTGGATATGTTAGCCTATATATGCATTATGTTCCGACTAAATTCAGCCATTGGTGGTGATGTCATAAGGCTTGAGAATCTATGATTGATGATGCATTAGGACATCTGCAACTTACTGCCAACGGAGTACACAACGCACCTGCTGGAAATCTTCTCCTTTTGGGTCAGGAATCAGTTTCCTGTAAAATCTTTTCATTGTCCTTATAATTAAAAAATATTGACTGCCTAAAAGACTTAATAATTCCTTATTTGTAAAACCAATGCTAAAGTGACAATGTGCTCTACATCTTTCATACTGAAAGACATCATTGCTTCTTTTTTGTTTAAATTATTTGTGTTAAACAGACTTTTGCCTCAAAAATGTATTACTTTAATACTCTAAAATCTCGACTTACACCTTATGACATTTCAACTTTATATCTTATAGACTCTTTTACAAATAAATTAGATTTTTTTTGTATAAATTATGACTTTATTCTTTTTATATTTGCAAGGTTATTCTTGCAAAACCACTGCTTTTTTGTTTGTTTACATCAATTTTTGACTTTTTTTGTCAAAACTTTGCGACTTTGTGTTACGGCTGTGGCCGTACTTGGTTTTGTTCTTTCTTTTTGTTCTTTTTGTAAAATCCCTTTTTTTTGTTGTAATTTTACAAATGTATTCTTGTAAATGCATGTGTTTATTTGTATACAGGCTCTAATACTAATATACTTTTTAGCTCATTGTAGTTAGTGTAGTCACAGTAAATTTTGTGTAGTGGTATCAGTTTGTTATGTGTTGCAAAGAAGGTTGGGAGTTTGGAAATACTCTAACGTGCCTAACGTGGCTAATGTGTGGCAGTGAAATAGAGTGGTTTAAATGATTTAGTGAATGGAGGTGCAAGCAAATCACCTGGACTACAAACGTCTGAGTGCATACACCCATGTGGACCAACATGGAGCCACAAGATAACAGGGAGCAGTGACAACGGTCCACACATGATCATTAGAATCCACATTAAAATGCAATAACAACCAAGGCAACAAGCTAATCGTCTCAATTAGCTCACTGTTCATGCAATGGCAGCTCAAATGGACGTAGAGCTCAACTCCCAAGGGTTCCTCTGGGGGATTGCAGGCTGCGTGCTCACACCCCACACATACACGGCCACTTATGTGCAAAACATCTGGTTGCACATGACGGAGAGCTGAGATTTCTTCCTTATCTTTAAATACTTGCTGGATCCTGGTATTTTTAGGCATTCTTCCCCCCTTAGTGTTTATTTGAGTATTTGAACGTGCAGTCCTGGTGGGATTCTGGGAGTCGAAGTACTGTCAGGTCTAATTGCCATGCAGTATACAAAAGGGAGACAGGCCTGATTAGGGAGGAGGTGAAGGGAAAACACCATGTACCCACTCTCCTCCATCCCAGTCTCGCCTGTTTTGTCTGCTCGTGCTCAAATGTTTTCCTCTGTAAGTCTCTCCATGACCATGTGACACTATGGCAGCTCAGCTCGCCTCATTACCGGAAAGAGAGGGACAGAAAGAAAAGGATGCAAGGAAAAAAGGAGGCATAAAGAGGACATCCAGTCCTGTTTTTTAGTTTTTTTTTACATTGGTAACCGTGATCTTTACCTGGATTCTGTTGACAACACATTGGACTTAAAAAGATGGTTCTGAAGCCCTAAAATCCATCTGAATACTATTAACAACAATCTTTTCATAGGATAAGACAAGATTTGTCTTTGTTGTCACCGTCCACTTGGACATTTACATGATTACTTATTATGTTTTTTTAATCTATGAAATCATTAAAAAGAAATCTTTGCAGTTTTAATTGTTATCTCAAAGAGCAGCCCGTTCTCCTCTAGGTTGAAGCATAGTTCTAAAAGAAAGTAACAAAAGGCATGTGAAGTCATTAAGCAATTTAACAAAAAATGTTTTTTTGCCTTTATTTGTTTACAGTTTTTAAATTCCAAAAAACTGTAGAAGGAGCGCATTTTTATAAACGACATGATTTATTTTTTTTACGGTTTCTCCTTCTCCGTAAACCCGCTGTTTTGATTGACAGTTAGTCATTGAATCTTTAACTCTACTAACTGACTGACTATATTATTTGTTTTTATTTTTTTATTTGTGTATGTTAAAAATACTACATTTTGGTATAATACTTTCAAGCAACCTTTGACAAAGTTTTTTTATTTAATAAATTAATTTAAATAAAAAAAAATATTTTGTTTTTTCTTTTACTAACAGCAGGATTTTTGGCATTTATTTTATATTTGCAGCTGCATAAATCGTCCTTTAGATGTTTTCCAACATTTTCATGTTTATTTTTGTCAAGTATGGAGTTTTGTGATGTCATATCTAGCCAAGATGGCAATGATCAATTGGGCGTACAACTCTGGCTTTAGAAAAAAACAGCTCTTGGGATAACACTGTTTGACACTGTTGTGTTTATGTAAAGGCAGTCTCTGTAGTGTAGGTGTAGTTTTCCAGTTGAAGTGGGAATTCAAATAAATGTCCACACATGGTAACATTTCATAATGGTCTTTTAATTACATTTATGCCCGTTTTAGCCCGAATCCAAAACCCTGAGACTCTTAAGGTCATAGTTTCAGCAGGGCATCAGGTGGTCATTAGAAATTCTGAGTTAAGGGTGGGACTGGTTGTGCGGAGTAAGCCCACCCCAACTTCCCGTCACCCATCTGTTTACACTCTCTCCTGCTAGCTTAAAGCCCCTCGCACCCCCAACCTATGCAAAAAAGGGTAATATTGGAGCTAACCAGCCAAAAACAAAGACTTACTTGGATCCAGTCATCTACAAGTGAATGCATCAGGGACCTTCTGGTCCGCTGATTGTAGCTTCTACATCACATCTACAAGCTTTTTTCAAATAGCATTTGTTTCTCTGCTCCTGATTTTCAATAAAGAAGTGCTCAGAAATGCAACTTTTAGCTTAAATTTCTTTATATACATCCCCCATCATCAGATGAATGCATGTTAAAAACACACGAAACACAATTTTCATTAAACTGGATTTGTAAGGATGAAGAGTTTAAGCTTGCATGTGATTGGGAAATATGCATTGGATATCCATTTATTTAAAAATATCAATATTAGCAACAAAAAGAAGTAAAAAGATAATAATAATAAAAAAAAAGGATATAGACAGGATTGCCTTTAGAGAGCGAAGGACAGAGAAAGTCCTGC
The DNA here is from genome assembly GCA_037389245.1 of Oryzias sinensis. NCBI lineage: Eukaryota > Metazoa > Chordata > Actinopteri > Beloniformes > Adrianichthyidae > Oryzias > Oryzias sinensis. The sequence continues at coordinate 15,040,378 of CM074510.1, forward strand.
AAAATGTAAAAAGCCAAGCTTCAATTGTGTAGTGCGCAGAAAATCCTACTGTGTTTTGTGCCACTCATACTCAATGTGATCCATATTGAAAGTCTGCTAATGGTTCTTCAATCAGCTTCAAGGCAGGAGCGTTACGCCGCTCTGTGTTGCGTGATTTGCAAACCTCTTCCTCGATGGGAAAAAACCCACAAAGATGATATCAGCCCGCTTGTGAAATAATCATCACAGGATCTTTTTTTTTTTTTTTTTTCTGTTCTGAGCCACGGGGTGAAGGATAACGAGAGACAGAGACGGGACAGAGAAAAAAGCGGCGAAGGAGAGAGCAGGGCTTTAGAGACGGAGGGTGAAAGTCTAAATCTTTCATCTTCTCTCTGGGTTCAGGACGAGAGGAGAATTGATGGTTGGATTATCGGTACTAAGCCTCAAAGAGCTTCACTGCAGCTCCTCTCCTGAAAACTACCTGACTTCCTTTCAGCTGAAAAAAAAATCTGTGAAGCGGGGGGTCATTTCGTTTGCGGTTGAATTTCTTTGACCTAAACAGAGGAACAATCGATGGCGTTATTGGCGACTTTAGCCAACAACGACACCAGTCAGGTCAAAACCCACCATTTCTGCTCGAGCTGCTTCAACGAGATGCCGGCGTGTTAATCAGCTGGGAGATTCGACACGAGTCCGGGAGAAAACACTCGAAACGCTATTAAGCCTCTAGTGGGTGCCATTCGTGAGCCTCCTCTTATCGACGCGTCTCTAGGACGCACATGAGTGAGGTGAGGTAGCGAGGAGGAGACACACTGCAAGAAGTCTGCTGCAGAAGTGTAGATTTTATGCAAAATCAAGAAGAAATTAGCCCAAAATTAGCCATTTGCTACTAAATCATTAGAATATGTTGTAGTTTTAGGATATAGGATCTTACAGTTTAACGCAGTTGAGAAAATAAAATCTTAAAATTTTGGGATGTGTTTAGATAACCCCTGATTCTTCTTACAGCTGTTGAAAAGATCAAGATTGCTCGTTGGGGCCCTGATTTCTTGGCTGATGGCGACAATAATAAGCACTTGCAGGAGTGGCGGCGGATGGGGGAGGAGAGAGTGTCTCTGAAGAGGCGTGTGCGTGGTCTCTTTTTGCAATCAAAACATTTCTGAGCTGGTGCAAAAAAATAAAAATCTGCGCACACATCCTGTCGCACGATATTAGCTTGGTATTTGTGTTCGGTAATCAGCAGACCCTCGATTTGTCGAGTTGCTAGACAGAAAACATCAGATGGGAGATTGTCTGGTAATCAGGCTGTGTGGTGTGGGGGCAGGGGGGGCTGAATCCACACCACTGATTGTGTCTGTACGTTAACAATGTTAAAGAATTTAGGGAAAAGCATTAAAAACGTGGGGAAATTGTATTTCCTTTAACGACCCCCCCTCTAAGTCCTCTTGATTTTTCCAGCAAGATCTTGTCATATGGGTGATCGCTCCCTCCCTATCACTCCTCTCTTCTCCTCCCCCCTCAATGCTTTTAATCTCGGGTTGACGATACTTGGTGGAAGCACTTAAGTTTCTGTGCCAGGTGTCTGCTCGTGCTTAGCATCACAGGCTAATTCCTGCTTCAAGCACGTGCGTGTAGTGTGCACATGAAGCATCTGCCTTATTGAAACACCAGTGTCCCCAAAAAATGTGTTTTTTTTGTATTTTGAAATGGCTCATCAAAGATAGACTTTAATTCTATAACATTTATTTGTGCAGCACTGAATTGCCAGGAGTTACTAATGGCATTGTACTAACAACCTCCAAACTAAAATACATTTTGGAACACTTGTTAATGTTCTTTAGGAGTAATCCTTTACATCAGTGGTTCTCAGAGCACAGACCACGTTTATGTCAAACAATATTTTCATGGACCCGTCTGTACGGCTAACGAGATCTTAAGACGTGAAGATGAAAATACAGAAGACACACTGCAATCTATGAAAAAAACCTCAACTTTACAAAACAGAAAACAAGACGTGACTATAACTCAGGAGAAAGAGAGGGCTAACTATTTCTGCTGCCCACTTAACCTAAAAACTAAACTTAAAAAAACACACAAAAACCTTGTAATTGTGAGATATTTCTGTACCATATTTTCTACATTCTAGAGTGTATTTAAAAGCCTTATTTCTTTTGTTTCTGACAACAACATTATGTTTTATAATCTGGAAAGCGTTATATATGGATTCATTCTGGTTGTGCTTACTGATATTGAATTGATTTAGGAGTTACATGGTGCTCTGTCAAATTGTTTAGCTGGGTGTTATTGTGAATATGCTAACGTGGTTAATATTGCTAATGTGTAGCTGTGTCAGATTTTTTTTTCTTTGTTACTAAAACCATTGGGACTTTGTGTATTCATAGTAATGTTTCCTTTAGCTGTATCAGTCTTTTTTTTACACATGTGCAAACAAAATTAATATTTAAAGGGCTGATACTTCTGTTGACTAAAAATAAAGCTACCCATGCGTCAATACTGTATCCGAGTTCCTGACTGGTCCAAGTTCAACTATTGTGCCTTTTAGCGCACGTTCAATGGACATATGTTTTGTACTAAAAATTGACTTAAAAACGTGTTTATTCATGAGTAAACACGTGGAAGAACCAAACACGCTTTTACATAGACGTTTCCTTGGAAGTGGCCGCTTAAACGCCCATCTCAAGGCCAAGTGTGAACGTTGCATTGCAAGAAAGTTCTAGAGATTGTATGAATGCAGTAAAGTCTGACTGACTGACTTATTTATCTTATACTCTTTGGTCCTGTTTACTGCTCCTTAAAGGTCGTTGCCCCTTAAATACGATATATCTTTGAAAATAAACCAATATTTGATGGTTGGCCTTGTAATCCAGTGTGCCTTATAGTGCAGAAAATATGGTATGTATTAAACTGTGTCCATTAAAAAACAAAAAAAAAATTCTCATAACTTGTTCTCTTGGGTTCAAATACTTTTAGTTTCCTCAGGAAATATTTTATCTTCACTGCAAAAACTGTGACAGGTACAGTATATAGAAAAAAACCTTCGAAATCAATGAAACAAAACCTTTTTTTTAAAGTGGAATTATCTTAAACTCACTAGATTGCTGCATGAAAGCTTGCTGACTCATGAACTGTAATTACTGTTATTGCAAAGAAAGTTTATCTTTATTAGAGATTCGGCCTGAAGACTCAAGACAGTGGAATGGCGACAGGATAAAAGAAGTAAGGAAAAGAGGAAGCAAAAAAAGGCACAGAGATAAAGGGAGAGATAGCTCTCATGTGTTTATGATATGTTTGTTTGTGTTGCCGCAGGGACATCTTTTATCCCCCCTCCGCCCTCGTCGCTTTTTCTACCTCTTCACTCAGAGTCAGAATTTTTTTTTTCCCATCATGTATCTGCCGCCTGTCCAGGCAGCTCTCAGTTTCACTCTCCTCTGATGTCTCAATTAAAATTAATGGCTTCAGTCTGCTCAGATAAAGAAGAAAGAGGAGGAAGAAAGCCTTTCCAGGAACAATGGCAGCTTCGTGCATATTGGTAACCAATCCTTCCACGTCTGAGCCAATACTTCATGATATTGACAGCTCTAATGGAACATTTGCTTTAAAAAAGGTTCTTTTTCTTGTTTAATTTTTGAAAAATGAGACCGGAAACAGCAGCTCTTTGTTGCATACTGATTTCAGCTACTCTTCGAAGGCATGCTAGTTTTTTAAAAGTGCTTCTTTCTTCCAAAGTTTCCTCTTGCTTCCAGGTAGTCTTGTGGACTTTTTTAGCTTATCTGGTCATCTTAAAGGGGGTGGATGTTCCTCCGCCAGCTCCCTTTGTCCTCTTTTCCCATGTTTCCTCGTCCTTGAAATGTCTTCATCCGCCAGTTTCAAGGTGGCGCCCCTCTGCCCCCGCAGCGAGACAGAATGCTGGAGTCAGCACTGCCACTCTCCTCCTCTTCCTTCCCCACCCTCCTGCACCTTTGCCTTCATCTGTCGTTTCTTCTAAAGATCCTTCTCATGTACCCTGGGGGTCAAGTTGGTGGAGGCGAGGAGGCAGCGAAGCCCCCCACTCTAAGGCAGAAAGATAATTTCGGCCAGGCTGCTCTGTTTAAGGTTAAAGCCTGATTTGCATTTCAAAAGCAGCGGCTGGCCGTGTTGCCACCTCAGGGACGCCATCGACCAGCCCGCCATATCATTTAATGTCATCCGGCACCAGGGCCGTGATGAAATTAATAGAGCAACCTGTGATTGATAACACCGCTGCCGTCAAGACCGTCCGCCTGTCTGTGCTCCTTCTCATCATGGCAGTTTAAGATCTGATCTTTCACTAAAATATCAACCTTATCTCGGTGCTCCTGATCTCAAAAAACCCGATCCTGTGTCTGTAAGAATGTGTGAAAAAGATCCAAGGAAGGTAACAGCTGTCAGTGCTGGATTAACGTCTAAAGATACAGGCTTAAAGGCATCAAATGACCGAAATCCTCTAAATCTCTTGTTTGACATGTTGAAAAAAACCTAACTTAATAAAACGATAAAGCATTTTTTGATAAGGATCATTAGCAAACTGGAGAACCTTGGAAAAAAAAAACGAGTTTCGCCATCAAAAGAGGCTATCCTATCTTTGGACAGCCATTTGTTCACTGTAAACCCTACTTTCTCTCCTTTAGTGGCTGGATAGGCTCCACCAACACATAGACACCAAGCAGGACTGAAGTGGGTTCAGAAAATTGAAGGAAGGTCTACAAGAATGTTAGACTTGGTTTTTCATTTGCCTCTGTTTTTTTATTTATTTTTTTATTAACTGTTATTTTTACAGTGAATGCAAGCGTGCATTAATGGATGTATACTCGCAAAGATATGGGTATAATTTCAGCTTCACGACAGTTGGTTCTTACGAGGCATTCACATAACCTGCTATAAATATGACAACCTTTATGTTTAACTGAAAAAAAATATGCCAGTTTGTAGCAAATTCTTTTGTTTACATTGCTACACACTGTCAAAAAAACATTGATTGTCCATGCCTCTATATCTGGGGTGTTTTTGCAAAGAGGGCCAGATTTGGTGTGTTAAAAATGTGTGAGGGCCAACCAATTAGCCTGTGTTCTATGAATCTTTATCATTTCTATAAACGCAAATGAGCTATTAAAATATTGTTTATTGCAATGGAATAGTTTTCATTTTTTGATATTCATCTTAATACATTTTTACCAACATAACTGTGAATTTCACATATGAAGACCAGAATGAATATAAAGAAAAAGTCTGCCTTGAAAAAAAAAGAAGCCAGAAATCAGAAACCAGAAATACAAACCAATATGGTTTTGATCATAGGAACAAATAAATCTGTTCCTCTCATTTGGCCCCCAAGGTCTAGTATCCATAGCTTGGTGCACGAGGTTTACAAGGTAATTCAGCCAATCACAATCAAGAAATCGAACACACAGTTCTTAAGCTACACTAAGTTCTTGTAGTGTGATTTATAAAAGTGGTGCAAATCTGGTGAATCTTGCTCAAGGCTTTTTTTCCCCCACAGCTCTGTTCCAATTTATGAAAGATTTCCATGCCATTTCCCGTTCCATTTCATTCCCTGCATGCACAAACCACAACTATTATTTTTTTTCCCCTATGGTACTTCTGTGTTTTGAAAAGGACGCTACCCATACTTCACTACCAAAGCTGAGTCCCTCATTGGTCAAAGTTCAAAGGGTTTAACTTTTGTTACGTATTTTGTGGCAGCACATTTTGTGTGTATAGCCTGAAAACGGACCTAAAAACTTGCGTTGCGGTTTGTGAATGGGAGAGTTTTCAAAGTGAAAGCCAAATACAAGCATATACGTGCGTTTACACTATTCATCCCCTTTATTTGCCGAGGTAAGGAACCAGAGAAACCAGCAAATATACCAAATTCGCAAATACGTAGAACTCCCCCAACCCCCAGTGGGCAAAGAATGTCCCTATCACCGATCCTTACTCTTTGAAAACCTGTCACTTCTGAGTCAGCTGATGCCATTTCTCCGTGCAGGGGCACAAACTTCGGTTATAGCAATTCAGGAACAGTTGGAAAAACCTGTGAAATATTCTTAAGCAGCCGGCAAGGAAGCCGGCGGGCCGGTATGCTCTTCATCTCCGCTCCCCTCCTCCCCCGCAGCACCTCCTTTGGACGCAAAAGTGTGTGATGAACCAGAGGAGTCACATGACTAAAAAGAAAATCTGCAAGTATGTAAAACCGCGAATAGTAAACCGTGAATACACGGGGAAACACTGTACATCAACTTTTATCGAAAGCAGTTGCTTCAAAGTGCGTTTCAGAGCCCACTGTGAATGTAGCATTAGAAAGTACTAGATTTTAGAGAGTAGCCTGAGGGCTGGTGGAAATTTGAACGCGGGCCACATTTGGCCCACTTTGGACATCCCTGCTTTATTTCACTAATACCTGCCCATAAATGTACAGTGGAGACAAAGAGCTTTTTTTTTTACTAAATTGTGTGATTTTAGGCTGATGTTGATGAATTAAAAACTACTGAAAAAGTTAAGCATGTGAGGGAGAGTTGGATACCCCCAGTGGAAAGCAGGAGTGCAGGGTAGGGTTGAAGATGTTAGCCCCTGTCTAATGGATGTCCTGATCTGAACGGTGCTGGTCAGCAGGGTCAGGCTGCGCAGGGTAAAAGCTTCAAGCTCTGACAAAGAAAGACAGATGAAGAGGTAAAGAAGGCATAAAGTATCAGTGGTTTTGGGAGAAAGGAGATTACAGCGAGAGATCTGGCTGTCCTGAAATGCCTTGATATGCTCTTGTCAGTCTTAATCTCAGGCTGTTTTGGAGGGAGGGGGGAGATGAAGCGCTCGATAATCTCCTTGAAAAGCAGCGGACTAAGATCGCCGTTTCCCAGCCTGCATTTTGGTTCCATACACATCTTCAATCCACTTTATAAAAGTGCAACATTTTTGGAGTGATCTCCCCGCTAAATTAGAAAAAAAATAAAAGGGGGTTTCTCATCCTCCTTTCCTAGTTTATTTCTTCCATTTGCTCATTTACATCAGCCATTATCTCAGTGTATTGAAAGCGGTGAGATGGAGAAAAGGAGGAAATAAAAGACAATGAAAGAAGGCTGAGGAGGCGCAGCCACGTTTGAATCAATTACATCCTAAAGAATCTTTCATTTGCATCCGTATCTGTCGGAAAAATGAACGAATGCCAGCTGCCTTTGTTCGTCCAGTTATTTATAGTGGCTGTTTCTTTACTCCCGTAATTGTGCAGGAAATATCAAATTTGCATAGGGTGATTATTGTTGATTGTTTATCTAGCCGTCAGAACGTTTCAATATTCCAAGGCTGACAGGTTGTCAAGTACTTAAAACCCATTTATTGGGGGGAAATTTGCATGTAATGTGGCGGTAATGAGGCTATGTCTGTGGCCGTGGATTAGGAGCTGAAGATGGGGGGGGGGGGGGGGGATTCTGCTTCACTGGCATTCCTCCACTTGAAATGGATGCTTTCTCTGAACACCTGAACAGCAAGGGGATCCTACATAAATCGCTGTCTGAAATAATATATGCTGACTTTTTGACTCTGTAGATGGTAAGTCACCGATCATTTAACACTGTTGCAGCTGTTGGGAAATTTCTTAGTGAATGAATAAATAATTTTGAGGCAATAGGGGAATTTGGAGAAACAATATTTTGCATTGATTGATTATTTATTTATTTATTTGTTTTGCCAGTAGGTCAGTGAGACAAATTTTATCAAAATTGAAAAACAAAAAAAAAAAAGCTTTGGTCACTACTCCATCATGACACATTAAACCGCTAAATTTTGTCCAATTTTGCTGCAAAAACGTTTAATTTGCCATGCCTCATTAGTAATAAAAGGACAAATAGTTAGTTTTGATGCATTTAAAATCGTATTTAATAACCCATGTGCTATCCCAGGCATTTTAACATTGGGAGTTGGGTCATCTACACCCACTAGACAGTCCTCTGAACCTTTTCTCTTTAATGATTTGTGATCTTCACTGGTGTCCATGGATTACATGAAATCTTTCCACCTGTATCCACCTTTGTCATGCTCGAGAAAACACGTCAATGTAAGGGTGGGGTCATCTAAGATAGCACAAGGGTTTCAATTATCCGTAGAACTTGGTTGCTGGTGTTAGACAGACTGGTCTGAGTATTTTAGAAACTGCTGATCTACTAGAATTTTCAGCTAAGAATGGGAAACTGAAGCTACAATTAGCACAGGTTCACCAAAATTGGGCAATAGAGGGTTGATGGTCTGATGAGTCTCTATTTCTGCTGCGACATTCAGATGGTAGGGTCAGAATTGTTCAACATAATGGAAGCATGGATCCCTTGCCCTGCATCAACAGTTTAGGCTGCTGGTGGTGGTGTAATGGTGTGAGGGATATTTTCTTGTCAAACTTCGGGCCCCTTTGTACCAGTTGAGCATTGTTACAAAGTCACCGCTTACCTGAGTATTGTTGCTGACCATCTCCATCTCTTTATAACCACTGTGTACCCACGTTCTGTTCGCTTTTCCAGCAGAACAATGCGCCATATCATAAAGCTGGAGTCATATCAGACTGATATCTTAAACCTGACAATGAGTTCTCTGTCCTCAAATGGCCTCCACAGTCACCAGATCTCAACCTAATGGAGCACCTTTGGGATGTGGTGACAGGGTAGATTGCATCATGGATGTTCAGCCGACCAATCTGCAGCAACTGCATACTGCTATCAATATGGACCAAGCTAAATATTTCCAGTAATTTGTTAAATCTAGGCCACAAAGGATTGAAGCAGTTTTAAAAGGTAAAAGGGGGTCCAGCTCGGTACTAGCTAGGTGCACCTGATTAATTGGATAAACGTACATACTGTTCGTGTATATTCATAGACACATGCATCTACACACATAAACATCTACATCTGATGCCATTATAATTCTTCTTAATCACAAATAGACATATTTGCACATAGAGTACATGACACATTAAATCCATTAAATATTAAGTTTTTTTAAAATTTAGTTCAATTGATAGCATAATCCTGCTTCTATTATGTTTACTTTTATGATTAATTGCTTAAAAGGGTGTGGGGAGAAGTGAATTTATACAATGCACCCCTAGTTTGCTTTATTTATTTTTTTCTTATTTCTTTAAATTAAAATATGTATTTTAGTTTTCCTTAAAAATCAACATTTGTTTGTCTCAACTACATCAATTAGGTAAAAATACTAAATGTGATATTGTTGAGGCTCACCACAATAATTCAGCTTGTTTGGTTTTGTGTATTTCTCTAACAGTAAGACCACAAAGTTAATTGGACCCTTACAAAAAAGACAGAATAAAGCATTTCAATGTTAACCAACAGACAGGTCTGCAGATATAATTATAACAAAAGAAGGATCAAGGACATATTTTGGTGTGAATTTCATGGCTGGACTCAAACTTTTGACTTTTGACTATCTCTGACGATATGCTTGCTTTCTTGCCATGGTGACATCACAAAAGAGACGGAGTCTTTGTCTATGTGAGATGATTCTCAAAATTAGTTGACTTCAGACATAGTGAAAAAAATACTCAGACTTAGTTTAACGTGATTTTATTTATTGTCACGTTGCCTTCCTCAACTGTAAATGGCAGGAATTTCTCAATTCCAGTTTTCAGCATCCACCAACCTGCACTTTTTCTACATTTTCCTGCTCAAACAAATATGCTTTTAACTACTATCAATTTTAGACCTCTGCTAAGCTTGGTAATGATCTGAACGATGTCAGATTTACTTTAATATAATTAAGATGTTTCTCCCTTTCATTTCGTGGGAAGTCCGTCCCACAACTGTCAGTTGGTTTACATAATCAGTTGCATCTCTGATCAGTTCCCCTTCCCTCCTGGCTACTGGAGTAATGGTTTGTCCCACCACCCTTGTGTCGAGTAGTTCATCAGGCCCTCTCCTTCCTAACTGAGTCCTTGTAAATGCACGGTTTATTTTATAATTGATGTGGTGTTTTTGAACATCCAAAATGACCACATTTATCACGTGGGTACATTACCTCAAATATAAATATGATTATATAACTTTATTTTGAAAGTACAACAAAAGTTCATATTTTAAAACCCGATTATGCTTGTTGTTTCTCCGGCTTTTTGTCGTGAAATTGGCTCATCAACGGAACTAGAACTCCTATTTAAAGCTTGCGTTGCATAGGAATGGATGTCAGATGCAGACATGACAGAGGCAATGTAAACATTCTGATTGATTAATATACGTTATATTTTTTGTGTGTCAACATAACGCAACATAACAGGTGTTGTTTTGGGGCAGAGTGTGGTAGGTCCTGCAGACTAGACTTCCGAAACCGCGGTCTACAGGAATACTGCTTTTTGACCAAACTCCAGTTCTTTAAACTTTGATAGCCCAAAAGTAGAAATTCACCAGTAAATCTATTTTTAATAGCTGAGGAGCAGACACCAATTATCATTGAGAGTTGTTAGCTGCACAGACTTTTATCATCAGTCCTTCATCTCTCATCCAGCCATATTCCAGATAAGCTAATGAGTAAACAAGGCCAGAGGGTGACCTGAAGAACGCCGCAAACACATGAACTTTGATGAGTCACTCGCTTGTTCAGCTTTGCTCGAATCTCCATCGTCCAGAGAGCTCAGACCTTCAAGGTTTTGTCGGAGCCTTTGGATGTCTGTAATCGCTCAGACAAAGATCTCCAGAGCACACGGCAGAGCATGAAACTTTGAGCAGCTTTTAAAACATTCAGTGTTTTTACCTTGAGAGCAAGGTCATCTTCAAAAAGACACCCTGGCAAAGCAAACCTTCAGTTCTCGGCTCTGAGTCTGACGGACTGACTCACTGAGAGGATGAGCAACTCTCGCAGCTTTGTGACTCACTCAAAGTCACCTCAGCAACAGGGTTAAACATGATTCCCCTCGTAATGTACTGCAGCTTTAACCCAGTGCCTGCGCCCTAACCTCCACAAACATGACCTACTCTGCAGATGTTTGTACCGTCTCCTCTCAGTGTGTGTGCGCACCACTCTTACAGCATTTCCATGTGTGCATGTGTAAAATGTGACTTTTTAAAAAAGGGTGAGTGTGGATAATCAGCCCCGAGCACACCAGACTAAAAGGCCAGGTCACAGTTTTAAAGAGACGCTATGTATTTCCCATCCCCTGCTAACGGCAGTGAAGTGGGTCCTTGTGGCTCAACCTGAGAGCATGAAAAGGGCCTCAGAGGGGACAAGCCATCGTCAGCCCCCTCTTTGTTGTCCTAACAGCTGCCTGCACTCTTCTCCCCAACTGTGGCGGAGAGAGGAGAGTGCAAGGAGTGGAGCATGAAGAGCTCTCAGCGCTTTAGCTGCCCACTTTGTGGCATGAAAGCGCAGGTAATGTCCCCTGATCTGCATGATGATGTTTCAAAGGCGGCGTGAGAATAGATATGTGAGGGCATGGGTGAGGTACATTTACCTGGGGTATGGGGAAAGGCCGCCGGTTACTCAGGAGTCAGCGTGGTGAAAAACAATTCTGGCCTGCAGCAACTGGGCCATGTTTTTGGGTCTCTAACTTTAGCCAAAGCATGCACTACTGTACCTTATACTGTAAGGCTGCATTTAAACCGAATGCGATTCGTGCATGGGAGGTGTCTAGTTTCTGTTGAGCTTTTTGGTGATCCGGCAGCAGCGCGTTTCAAGTGTTGCAGGGCAAAGTTTTCAAATTTCAGATGTCTGAACTTTGGCATAGAAGATGCATCATGTCAACTTATAAGCCCATGAGGTGTTGACGAAGAGATTGGTGGGTGGAGGCAACAACTAGCATGGAGGAGAATCTGATTGTTCTCCTCCCGAACTTCACAACATTTTTCCTAACTGCATCGAGAAAATTATAAAAAAAAAAGGTCGTACTATTATTTTTTTCCCCTCCTCGGAATAATGCGGGACAAGCAAGTTGTCAAACTGGGTTACAGAAAGACCGAAGTAACGCTGACAGTGCCCATCTTTCAGACACAGTAGATGATGAACTTCACCGTACTGGGAGAGTCTTTGAAAGATCTCATTAACTCAGACATAGAAATGTGAATACCGACACCTGTGGAGAGCTCTTCAAACAAATAAACCTGATCTCTCAACAGTCTTCCATGCATTGTAAATGAAAGATACTTCAATGAAGTGATGAGGCCAAAAAACCTTTGACAGTAGCTCCTCCTCCGCACGTTTAAAGCATCAAGTTTATGAACCAATTTTTGGACAAGCGTCAAGCAGAAAATTTGACATACAATAAAAGAGAGGCGGGGGCGCAAATTTGACATGGTAATCATGTTTGGTGAGAACATAGTGGAAGAGTTGTGAAAAAATAACAGCAAAAAAATTTCATTTTGATACTTCAAGAAGTCCAGAAAGTTTGGAGAGATGTTGGGCTCAACAAAGTTGGTGTCATGGCCTGTTTAGACCCCGGTGAGGCCATGGTGTCTAAACTGTTGGGGAGTCATGCAGAATAGTATTCACTAAGTTTTATTCTGCATGTTTTGTTTCTTTTTTCACAGGCTTTTCATTTTATACTTTTATAAAGCAGATACAAACTGTTTCTTTTGAGCCATATGGTTCTTTAGATGGTCTAATATTTATAATGTTGATTTATTTGATCAGTACATCTTCCAAGGATTTTTGAGGCTTCATTTCAGGACGAGGAGCTGTCCACTGTTTAATTCAATGGTCCAGATTATGTCTGATAAACTAGTTATAATAGATACAACTCCATTGTTGGATTAAAAGGCAATGTTAAGCCATGTCATTTATGACAAAATTGATCATAATTGTAACACAATTCAGGCAATATGAAGAATTTTAAAATGGATCATGACCAAAGCTGTCTCCTGCCTAATTACAGTGCAAAATACTTTTTATTGAGCTTAAAGTTATGGGGTTGCTAGATTTTAGTCCCTGAAACATTTTAAGATGTTTGCCGGGTCAAGGCCATTTGTTGAGATAACCTTCCTGGGTTGCACAATTTGTCATGCCAAATATGTTTATTGTGACCGACCTTTTACCATTTATATTGTATTGAATTCACAATCTTTCTTTAAACTTTATTTAATTGGGGTGTATTTGGTAGAGAGTTCGACCTCTGATTGGAAGATCTCAGGTTCCGTTCTTGCCCCGCCCACCCCTGTGTCAAAGTTTCCTTGGGCAAAACACTGAAACCCCAAGTTGCTTATGGTGGTTCTGGGTTGTTGCCATTGTAAGGCAGATAAGCTGCCATCAGTGTGGGAAGGTGTGTGTGCATTATTGTATGGCTGTGACTGTTTAAGCACCTCTGGCCTTCTATGAAGGTAGCAAAGTAATTAAAGTATACACCATTTACCAGTCTTATTTATAGAAATTGCTGAATATGTTTATAAAAACCTACAATACTTTACAGTAATTTTTATCTGAATAAACAGACTTTACATCAATTCAGCTCTGATAGCTTTAGGAAATCAAAACAGTGGATCCTTATGACTTGCATCAAATTCTAATAATACTTTTTTACAGGTCAGTTGCCTTTACATGATGTTGCCATTGTAACAGGCACATTTTACTTACCACTTTGATTCTGATTTGATGCAGGCATATCATTTGGATTCGAGACAGGCAAATGACAGAACACTTACATATGGCAGGTAGTGTTACCAAAGCATTTCAGTTAATGTATTTGGGAAACATCTTGTTCTTCAGACAGGCTGCTCTGGCTCCTGCGGGACAGTCAGCTGAGTCAGTAAATGCTGCTATGGTCTGTCGTGGCTCCTGTCAGCGGTACAGCTTTATTAGTTTTTATGGCTGTACAGTACGCTGACAGCACAGACAGCCAAGTATGTTAAACTTGACGTGCCTGACTCTGTGACAGTTTGACAGAGGTATGAAGTTGAGGTTTGTGTGCATCACAGATGATCTATAAATAAGTGGCTTGGATAATATCTGTGTACCCCATAAGTTTTCCCCAGCTTTTCTTCTCTATAGAGCCCTTTTACCTCACCTCTGTCCCTCTCTCCATCTCCCTTTCTGGATGGCTGCCTGCCTCTGTGTTTGGGAGTTGGCTGGGGCAGAAATAAACCAGAGTAATGGCTTTGCTTTGCTGCTAATCTTGTCATAAGAAGGTGCAGCCCTCAGAGGATAGCTCCTCATGTGTGATATCCTAATTTAAACATCAAAAGATTTCATCGTTAGGAAGCGGGCGTCTAGCCCCAGTTTTCAAGGGAAATTATTACATCTTCCCGTCGCAAAAGTGTAATGCATAAAGACATTTCTGTCAAGCACACACACAGACATAAGTCTCACTGGACTTGATGTTTGTGCACTTGAAGAAAAACATCATCATTAGCAGCTTTCTCTTCTGATAGATGGAACGTTGACTTCCTCTGTTGCTTTTGCCGGCGACGGTCTTCATTTGGAGCTGCTGCCTGGCAGCAGCTCTCAAATTGAGGAGTCAAACTGGATCTGGTGGGTGGGAGCTGGCCTGTCTGCTGATGGTGTCTCTGGTGAGTCTAGCTTTCCTCTTTGTCACCACATCAGAGTGGCATAAAGACATCAGAATCTTGCACACCTGGTTAACTGACATATTCTGCATGATAGGTGCACACCTGCACAGACAAGTGCATTGATGGATAACAGGAGGCTCTGTATGAACACCTATGCCAGTTTTGATTTTACAACTGCATCTTTAAATATTTCTGAAGAGAAATGACCACAAAGATGTTAAAAGCAGAATATTCAAAACAATGTATATTAATGGAAAGATGGCCATGTACAAAAATGAAAACAAAGGAAAGATGCATAGAGTTACACAACATTCCAATGGAGACAAAAGAGTTTCCTAGCAACCATGGGGATATTGAAATGAAATCAAATAGAATATATTAATGGCATCACAAACTATAGTGAAAGCAGCTGGGAAGAAGAAAAGTGCAAAAAAGAGACATAGAAATAAACCATGCTTGGTTTATACTTTATGTTTCTAGTTAAATATCCTGGACGAGCCCCCACTCGACTTAACATGTTGGCCAAACAATACAGACATAAAGACTACCTTTCTTATAAAGTGAAACTATTTCTATGTTTAAATTTGCACATTTTGAAGAAAATAAAACAAGTAAATTAGAAGGAAAAATGTTTTAAATGTGATGGTTTACAATAACGCAAAACATTCGACCTGATGAGAAGAAATGAATTAACATTGAGTCATCACAAAATGTCAACATAGCAAGAGGACAAGGTTGGGTTAATGGAAGTTACAGTTAAAAAGATGCTTGGTATCAATTTACTGGTAGAATCACATTAGGATTAATAGATAATTGTAAAACTGCAGATTCGACAACACTCTTTTTTAGTTCTCAGATTTACTTATTGTCAAAACCCCAACTTGCTAAAAATTATATTTTTTTTTTGGTTGTGAGAATACCCTTAATTTTCTTTTCTAAAAGTAAATGACTACTAAACACCTAAGATTGTATTCATCTTATGAATCGTTTGATCTTTATCTTCATGCAGTTTGACTGAATTTTTGGTTGAAGTTTGCAAAAACTGACTTATATTGAGCTTTAATACCAAAAAAGTATAAATATCTAAAAGTAGAACTTTACCACTCATTGGTGTGTGTGCAGATTGGACTTCTGGGATATTTCTTTTCATTTTCTAGCTAAATGTAAATGTCCACTGTGATATTAAAAGTGTTAATCTGAGAAATTTTTAAACCAAGAAGGCTGCCTCTTTGAATCAAAGACTGAACTTAGTTAATAGGCCCTCCAACTGTTTGGCTCCTGTAATTCGAGTGTTCACAGGGGACGGCGCTTCACAGCGGCACTCGGAGTTGAATTATTAGCTCGACTGATGATGGATTTAAAAGTAAATCAAGAAATGGCATGTTCCATAAGAGCGCGCCATCAAAAGACCAAAGAGGTGTTTGCTCTCTCCGCTCTACTTTCAACTCCCTTTTAGTCTCGAGGCTCCTTTTTCTCGGATCTTTGTCTCTCCAGGAACGGTGCAACAGTAGAGCGCTGCTCTATGATTTATTCATTGTTGTGTTTTTTTTCGCCTTCTCCTTGAATGTTTTGTGGAGAGGACGGGAAACTTTGAACCAGAGTACAAAGCAATGTATATTTGGGTTTACACATTTTCTGTGAAGAGCTGTATGTGCGCTCTCCTCCACCCCAACTGCCTCCTCCCCGTCTTCTGAGGGTGAGGACGAGGACTGGGTCGGCTCCTCTGCTTGGCTTCACGTTCGTCCTTGAAGTAGGAGTCAGCGGGGTGCCTCAATCCTGAAGGGAGGGAGCAGGGCAGAGTGGCTGGGAGTTAAATAATGGATGATATTGAAATAAAACAGAGGGAATGGAGGGGAGTCATTACCTGGGTGCTAAATACCTAATCTTGTACTTCAGGGCAGCAGGATACTGACCCTGTTTGCTCTTTGGTAGCATGATCTGAACCAGCAACAATTTTTTTTTCTTACATCTCATCTGCACAAAATCAACATATTCACACCTGAAATGAGCTAGTCTCTGATGAGGCAGGTGTTTAGGTGTCAAGAACAGTCATGGAGGGTGTGAGTTATACCAATAGAACTCAGGTTACCATGCTTCACTAGCTGTAGTTGGAGGAAGTATTAGTTAAGCATTTGGTTATGATGATCAATCCCAGTTTTGCTGGAAAACAAACATGCATGGAGGACCAGATGAAGAGGGTTTGAAGCAAAAGGAAGATCTTTATCATCTCGGACTTTGAGGAACTTCCTTCAAATGGGACATTCTTCTGTTCCCTTAGTCACACTGACGACATTGACAGCTTTATCCTTGGCTTTGTTTCTCACAATGCAAAACAGCACAATGGAGCCTCATCTTCTTAAAGGCTTCAAAATTAACAGTCAGCCTTTTGTACAGGCTCATAAATACTCAAAAATGATCCTTCTCTTGGTATAATTCATCGCTGAGACTGTTCATGAAGGGACGTGAGGTCTTCCAGACGACGGTGTGTGAATAAACATGGCGAGTTGGATAAAAGACAGCAGGATAATGCATCGTCTCCCCCATCTATCTTGTTCCCAGTTGGGTGGATT
Source organism: Oryzias sinensis (assembly GCA_037389245.1). Classification (NCBI taxonomy): domain Eukaryota; kingdom Metazoa; phylum Chordata; class Actinopteri; order Beloniformes; family Adrianichthyidae; genus Oryzias; species Oryzias sinensis. The sequence continues at coordinate 15,057,443 of CM074510.1, forward strand.
GAAGGGGGGATAGGGAAGAGAGTAGCTGCTAATAAGGCATAGGGTGAGAGGCTTTGGGAAAGCTCCCCATGGCGCTGGACTGTAATGGAGATAAGCACCGTAGTGTTGCTGTCTCGCAGAAATCAACAAAGGGAACAAGCAATGGGAGATTTGCGGCCACTTCCCCAGCGGAAAGCAAGGCTTTTGCAGCGCCCCGTTTGGTGTTAGAATCTCTCAGGCTGAGAGCTGAGAGGAGAGCTGCTCGTCTTACTTCTGTGAAAAACAATCATCTTCAGAGGGAAAACCAGCCCCAGCGCTCTTGCATGTTTGTGTTTAAGTGGAACCAATCTGGCTCTCCCGTGATCTGCTGAGGTGATAAGGCAGCAGCGGGGCTACAATCGATGCACCCGGTTCCTTGTCAGGAGCTGTAATTCAGATAAAAGGGTTGAGTTTGCTGAATTCTATAGACCAAATGAACGGGATTTATGGCCAGTTTTGGGGGTTTCGAGGAATCTTGGGAACAGATTGATACACGTTTGGGGGTGACGAATTTTGGAAGATGGATGGGAATTAAAGTAACAATGAAAACGTTAAATTAATTAAAGTCCCACTTTGATCATGTTTTGATCTTCTCTCAAATCGTTCGCACAGTAGTCTTTTTATTGTGATTATGTTGTTTTCAACCAAAATCAAAAACCTGTGTTTTTTTAGGACAGTTCCGGTTGAGCAACGGTTCATCAGAAATTATCTTTTGAGTTGGTGGCAGGACTGTTGGTTTGGAGTAAGCCCGCCCCCACTTCCTGGCATCCTACTGTTTACACGCTTTCCCGCTAGCTTAGAGCCCCTCACAACCGCTACCTAACATTACAGGTGCAACAAAAATGGCGAGCAATACTGAAGCTATTCAGGTGTACAGTTTTGAGCCAGATGCCAGCCTGGAGAAGGAATATGAAGTAGTTAATGGATCCAGTCTTCTACAAGTGGATACATCAGAATGGAGTGGAGCAGAGAGCTTGTGGCCTGCCAATTTTATTTTTTATGTCACAGGCTTTTCAAACGACATTCTTCCATCTGGTCATGATTTACAACGCATTGAATAAAGACATACTCATAATGCCTTTTTGAGCTTTAATTGCTTTAGATATTTCCTCCATCATCACAAAAGGCCACAAGAACATGGTAAAAACTCTAAAAACCCATTTTTCTATACAGGGGGTCTTTAAATGCAAAGCAGAAACTGTAAGAATTTGAGCTGAATGTCATTAACAAAAATTCCATTTGCACATTTATTCACACAAAATGCGATTTGCATGGTCGAGGCGGCCAGTTTCAATGATTAATTAATGTACAGATACAATCACAGGTCCTGCGATGTTATTTAAACCGCAATGCGTTTTGGCCGGGGTGACAACGAAGCATGGCAAAAATTCAGGCATGCGCATAATATTTGGCAAAGCAGCTGGAGTTCAAATATCAGAAATTTGGGGAAGAATTCCTGTTGCATCAACTAATCAGAACTAGATTTGGGTCTGTGATTTGTTAACGACGCAATCAATGGGTTGAGTCCAAAACCAACATAGTGGAGAAGGTGATCGTTCTCCTCCTGAACTTTATGATATTTTTCTTGTTTGTAAAGAGACAATGAGAAAAGATGATTGCAAGCCTGCAAAAATAGGATATTTTAAGATGAGTATTTTTTAAAGGGCAACCCTATTTTATCTGTATTTTCATAGTTTTTCAATTTTTCTGTTGATCATATTTTTGACTATTCTACACAAAGGTAAAAGTTTTGATTCTTGAACAGTCTTTTTCCTCATTCGGTTGATGATCTTTCTCAGTATCTGTACGTCAGTCTGTGGATTAAAAATAACCCACTTTAGTCTGCAGTAAATCTCCCACAAAGAGAGACTTTGGAGCTAATAGAACTCCTAATGTGTCCTTGTTAAGCAAGCTTTAACCTCTAACTGCAGCTAACTAGCAGGAGCAGTTCGCACCAGCGCTAGCTGCTAACCAGCTGGTAATGGATGCAGTGGGCCTGTAAGGTCAAGCGTGATTGTCGGGGGACCCATTAGCGAAGCCAGCTAGCCTCTCAGTTCTGCTGCTGCTCAGGCTCTGTGTCCTGTAGGCTCCAGCTAACCCCAGAACAGTGCCAGAGGCTGGGCCGCAGTCTGCCCAGGGACCCAACCTCCATGAACTGTCATTTGTCTCAACCATTCTGCCTGGGCCGCAGGCTACATTAAGCCTTGATCTATGGGCAGGCCAGCCTTGTTGGCCCTGGAAACCTGTTTGTCGGGTCAATTTTTGCTCCTTTTTTTGTTTAAAGAAATATGCTACATTTTTTATCCTCTAATCTTGAACCTTTAAAAAAAAAAAACACAGACAGCACATCCTTAATTTAAGTTAGTGATGCTGTTGGGAAAAGGTCTGCTGGTTTAAATACTTCAGATCTTTGTCACCATACCTTGGTTTTCTTTCCCAATTCCTGCACACCTCAGGTGCTCCACATTGCTTTCTTTGCACAATATCCATGGCCAGAGCTGTCAGACTTAATTCTGCCAATGGTGGGTGTTGAAAAGCTAAAGAGAAAGCTAGCGTGTTGCTGTCACATTACACCTCAGTCGTGTGCAACTGGGAGAAGATCATTTTGCAGGAACGCTGTAAATCCTCATGGAGGTTAGGGGCCGTAGCCGGGTTTTCTGGATTAGATTAGTGCTAGAACTGGCCAGAATGAAATGATCGTTTTAAGCTCATCCTCTCACAAATGCATGCTTGCACACGCATAATCGCACGCACATGCAATTACGCACTCATACAAGCTCTGTGTTTGTGTTGGGTGCGTATCGGTGGACATCTTCCCATCTCTGTGTCTTTTTATGGAGCTCCCATGAATCACTGCCTCGTATGGCTTTCTTAGTGTGGGGGAAATCACATTAAGTGGAGCGCCGTGTTTGGCTCACACCAGTCTTCTCTTAATAGCTGTAATTTGGAGAGCAGAGAAAGGACGGGGGAGAATGGAGAAGAAAGCTCGCTCACAACACTAATTCCAGTCAACAAAAACACCCTTTTCCGATCCCACCACATTCATTTGCATTCAAATTTTCAATAGCTAAATATGTAAAGACCAAATAGTAGCACCCCATTTGTGAGCTGGCATCTCTCCTGCCAGCTATTGAGCTGCTGCTGTTATGTACAGAACAGACCTCCCACACCAACAGTGTTGACTTCCACCTTTGCACAGGTATTTGCAAGCAAGAACACACGAGACACTGCATTTTTATTCCTGAATTAGGAATGGAACAAAATTTTATAACTGGCATAGATGTCTGCACATTAAGAACAAACAGGTTTTCTAGTTTGGATTCATGTTTCACAAACCAGGTAATTACAAAGTTAATAAGGTCCATGAAAGGTGAAAGGAACCTCTAAAAAATACTACTTCATAAAAACCCCACTTAATTATGATTATGGCGTTTTTAGCTAGAATCAAAAATCCTGTATTGGTTTCTAGAACGCAGTTTCTTCTACTGACTGTACAAGAGATAACTGGACAAAGGGAGTGTGACATCACCCATAGAAAATGCCTTACTTCCAGGTCCAGCGAAATGAAGCCAATTCAGTCACCATTTTCAGTGATATGGACGTCGCCATGTTGGAGCCTGACGACATTGATTGGTCCGACTCGTCTGGGTCTACGTTTCTATGGTAACAACTGTCGCCGATCAGGAGTGAGCTTTTTTGAAGTCCACTCCCCTTTCACTGAAAGCGAGCTCAGATGTATCTGTAAATCAAAGTGGGGGCCAGTGGGCACCACATGATTTTACTTAGGCATCTGATTGATCAGTTTATAACTTAAATAACTTGTGATAAAGATAAAATATCATGGAAAAAAAAGGATTAGCAAGAAGATGTAAAAAAATGTTTCCCTCTGAGTTGTGGGTGGGACTGTTGGTGTAAAGTAACTTTCCCCCCATTTTCCATCACCCATCTGTTTACACACTCCCCTGGTAGCTTACAGCTGCTCACAACCCCAACCTAACATTTTCGGTGTAACAAAAACACAAACAACAAATTAGGGAGCAAAATTGGAGCTATCCAGGCACAGGTTTGAGCCAGAAGAAGAAAACAAGTACATTGATGGATCTAGTAGTCTATAAGTTGATTGCATTTGAATGGAGCGGAGTAAGGAGCTTGTGGCCCATCAAGTGTATTTTTGACGCAACAAATCGGCTCATTTTAAAAAGGAATTTTTCATCTGCTCTTTATTTACAATTTGAATGAAGAAGTGCTTAGAAATCCAATTTTTAGCTTTTTTTTTTTTTTTTTACGAATGTCCTCCATCATGAGAAAAATGCCACAAAAGATGGTTAAAAACTCTAAAAACGCCATTTTCATTGGAGTGGGTCTTTAATGGTCTAAACTGATATTTCATGTTCCAAGAAATATTATTAATAATCCCCACTATAAAAAAAAATCAAGTATCCATGCTTTCATGACACTAAAAGCGCTTTGTTAAACACCTGTTTACCCGTCAAGCCACAGAAACGTGACGACTTGTAATTCAAAGATTTACCTCCAAGTTTGATTCTTTGCAGCCCGATTGCCATGCTATATCTGGATCTCATCTCTGCTGGTATAATACGCCGATTTAATGGTGATTCTGCGCTGCTGAATCCGTGGAATTATCCATGCTAATGCTTCTTTCTAATGCTACTATCATGCCGATAATAGCATTATCTAATCCTGCCGGTGAGCGTTTGTACCTGGAGCCATGAGCCACATAATTCCACTAACTAATGCACCAGTCCCTCCCGGAAGTCCCCGACTGCTTCACTGCATGGATGAATATTTCTTCTGACCCATAGCACCACAAATAATAGTTGTTGGCAGTATTTGATTACAGAAGAAAGAAAAATAATAGTACAAATACACTTAATTTTCTTTGTAAGAAGTTTATTCCTTTTTAGTTCAAAGCAAATACCAGCTGAATATCTGTCAGATCCAAAGGGAACATTGAGTTCTCCAACTGAGACAGTGCTCCATTTATTTCAGGCCCTCTCAAAGCTCCTCTCCCTTCAGACTGCCACCCACTTCCATCATTTCAACGGTGGCTGCAGTAATCTTTGGCTTCCCTCCTCGGCGGTCGCCTGCAGCCTCGGACAGAGGCTCTCTCTTTTATCCACTGAGGTGAGGGAAGGTGAAAGACATGGGTGGTGTAGGGAATCAAAGTCCAACATGTTTAGATATATTCAGGCTGGTGAAATTACAACACTCGTCTGCCGTGCCTCCTTATTTTTTTTGTTTTTTTTTATCACGCTCACTAGGCCCGAAGACTCTGAAAATCTCAGGTTTCAGCATTAATGAAACACATTTTTTAAAATGATCCTCCGTATTTTGGAAGAGACACTTTTCTGGCTGATTGTCTCATTTGTAATGTACTAAAACATGTCACACATGCTGTGCAATGCTGCACATACCTGCATTACATTTTACACATGATCAGGTGTGATGATGAGGAAAAAAGTGATGCTTGAGTCGCAATTAATTAAAGCCTGTGAATTTTGTATAGTTATTGCCTTTTTCATGTTATGAAATTTCATTCAGTTAAGCAGGCTTCCTTTTTTGAAACTCTGTTCTCAGTTTAAAAGATAAAACTTGGGCTCCTTAACAAATGTCAAAAATGTGCACAGAACATGAAAAAAATCAGGTATAACCATCAATTAGATGGTTATACCTATACGTATATGGTACGATATATGTTAAATATATATATATATATATATATATATATATATATATATATATATATATATATATATATATATATACGGGTATATATATATATGTTTGCTGCTCACCTTTCTGCAAACAAAAAAAGGTAAACAAACAACAACCTTCAATTTTCTGATTTAAAAAACATAATTGGATATGAAAGTTAAAGCATGTTTTTGTCCAATGTCCATGTTATTTAATTCTCTTTTTAGGCTGCACGGTGGCACAGTGGTGAGCCCTATTGCCTCTCTGCAAGTAGTCCCCGGTTGGGGGACTAGGTGGCCCTAGGTGTAAATGTGGCACTAGGTGTAAATGTGAGTAAGGATGGGTGTGTGACTGTGGCCCAGCGTCAGGCTGGCAACCTGTACAGGGTGTACCCTGCCTTCGCCCACAAGTGGCCAGGATAGGCTCCAGCAGCCCTGTGACCCCAAAAGGGACAAAAGAAGTGTAGAAGATGGATGGATTCTCTGTCTCTTTTGAGCTAGATTACCAAAACACTCTAAGAATCTACTTATGGTCCAGCTTTTCTGTAAAATTTTAGAACTCTGTGACCCACGAGTCAAAAAGTTTGCCCACCCCTGCTACTTATATGCGTATATATTAGGGGTGTCAAATTATCAGATTATTTATTATTGTTTTTCTGTTAAGTCAAATTAGCATGTTTTTTTTTTAATTGTATATTGCATTATTCTCAAGTAATAAAACAAGAGTCCAAGTGTTTACTTGCATGAACGTTTCATTTGAACTCGGCTGAAAACGCATCTTACATGGCTCTCAATGGAGGTCCTGGCGTCCCAGTTGCCACCTGACAGGGACAGTCCCTCTCCCATAATTAATTCCATGTATGCTGCATGTGCTGTGTCGCTGCTGTGACATTGTCAGTGTGCGACTTTGTTTGATATTCCATGGCAAAAAACTTCAAAAAACAGAAATAGGTATTTGAGCGCATTCCCTTTTATTTTGAAAGGGCGAGCATCTTTTTAAGTCAGTGAAACAGCTGGGCTGCCCTTTTCAATGATCAGGAGTGGAAAAGAGAAAAGATTACTGGATAATTTGATTTTGCTTCCAAATGACTAACCATTAAATGCTCTCCGGCACATAATCTGTCAGATCCTACTGTACAAATAGCTATTTCCAAATTAGAGAACAAAATACGGAACAAAGAAACAGGAAATCAAATACCAGTACTAGCAGCGATGCACTGTTTTTAGCTGTAGTGCAAAATAAAATAATCTCCCACAGTTTGATAAATCTTAAACCAATTTGGGTGATATCCCCTTAATACAAAAGGACTTCTATAGTCATGCAGGCTGCCGAGTGACTGTGTGGAGAAATTCTTCCTCTTTGCCAACCCCAGATTCATGGCTCAGAGTGTTTGGTTAGCCATTTCCTGATGTAGCATTTGCTGTTTTAATTGGCCCACTTATGCCACAAGCACAGGGGGACAGTTGTCCTTCCTGGCATCTGAGCTCCGCCAGTTTGTCTTGCTTGCTTTTCCTCTCCGCTCTGCAGAAGGAGGGATGCAGAGTAAGGAAGAAGACCGGATCCCTGCTTGAGGCATTGGCTAAGAATGGAAACCAGTCAAGGATGAGCGGATGTCTAGAAGTAAAGATTGACTGAGAGGTCAACGTCAGGACTTGTATTTTACTTGCATTTTTGGCAAGAAATTGCTGAGTCTTGTTGTTATTGTTTAAAAAATCAGCATGGTTAAACTGAGACAATCTTAAGTCTTTGGGGTTAGCAGAAGCCTAAATTGTCATTCCAGTTTTATTTAGGTTGAAGTTTTTTTGTTTTAAATTTGCCAAGTGACAGTGTTTGCTTGATTATTTAACTAAAATTAAATTTATTTTCTTCAAACCTTTAAATAAATTTCCATTTTGTAATGTTTCTATTATTAAGCTAAATGTATATCAACAATAATAATTCGACACAATTTTGAAGTCTTTTTGATTGGCTTAAACAGTCGAAAGAGTAGATTAACATAAGCTAAGGAAAGTGGCATTAGCGAGACCTGGGCTCTCGGGATTTTGTTTCTTTCTGGTTAATATAATATAACCAAAAAATAGAGACAATTTAAACCCAAAAAATTGTAGTTGCAACAATTTCTAGCTTTGATCAAATGTAAGTGTTGGCTTAAGGTTTTTTTCTTTCTTTGGCGCCCTTGACAATATAGCATTAAGATGATTTCTCAAATGCTTCTCTTTTCATTTGGTGAAATAAAATCAACCGTACTTGTTACAGGAAGGGAAGCCATGGATTGATTAAAAAATTTATTTCAGATTGAAAAGGAATTTCAGCCCATATTTATTTACCTAAAACTATAAGTTCACACCAAATGTGATCCATGCATCAGAGGCATCCATTTTCAGTTTTAGGTCAATGTACAGATGTGATGTGAGGTCTTTCAGTGTGGTTTGAGCATTGGGCATTGCACACTGTGCTGCACATTGCACAGTGTTTTGGGCATAGCAGCATATCCAAAGTTTAAATATCAAAGAATCTTAAGAATTTGCTTTGCTGTATAACCAGTAACTCTTCCACCAGGAACTCAGCTTTGTCCCATGTGTTGATTACTTAATCGCCGGGTGAAGTCCAAACCCAACATGTAGAAGTACTTTATCGTTGCCATTTGTTCTCCTTTTGAACTTCATGACATTTTTCTTATTTGCACAGTGACAGTGACAAAATATTATCTGAAATATTATGTATTATATATAAATATTATATATACTATATTATATATATTATATAATATATCATACTTTTTCTTTCCGTCCTAAGACTATTGTGGGAAAGCAAGTTGTCAAACTGGATCACAGGAAGCTGAAGTAGATTGTGAACTTCACTGTACTCTGAATTGTCTCATGAACCTAGACATGTAGACGTGTTTACCAGTGCTTTTGTAGAACTCTTCATAATCTGATCTCTCAGCATCATCAGTTTTTCCATGCGTTATAAATGAGATATACAGATAAACAGTCAATGCTTATGAGGCTAACAACCTTTAATAGATCCTCACACACGCAACGGGAACATCACGTTTATGAACACATTTTTGGACCAGCATCGAGCAGTGAATATGACAAGCATCAAAAGAGAGGCAGCGGACTCAAATTTGATGCATAAATCGTGCTCAGCGTGAACACAGCATAAGACTTGTATAAAGTTCTAGAGTTGCTTTGATACATTCATTTCTCAATTGTGAGTAAGTCAGCGGAACAAACTTTTTTTAAAGCATCCTGATGTGGGATGGGTGATGTAAAAACTGGATTGTGAGATAATGTGGGTCATTGTAAGAATGGGCCATTCAATGCTGATTCATTTTTATTCCCGTTATTAGCAATATATAATAACTAATAAAAGTACCAAAATAATTTTTCATCCAGCATTCTACTAGCTGTCTCATGGTAGATTCAAAGCTTTTTATTTTATGGCCTAAATGACAAAATGTCCAGCAATCCTACAAATAATGACTTTAAATTTCTAGTGTTCAGATAAAAAAAGAAAAATCTATTTTTCTTGACTTCGCACATAAAAGTCCCTTTAACAGATCTCTACTTTTTCTAAGTCGGCAGTGTACGGTATAGCTTCTTTTTTACAACCTCTCTTCGCCCTCATCCAGCTTTACTACACCATCCCTCATCCCTGTCTCAAGTCGCTGATCCCTCCACACACTCCTTCTCCCTCTCCTCCCCCCTCCTCAGTGGCTTTTGTGTGGAGGAGAGGTGAGGGGATATGTGTCTTTAAGTGAGCGGGAGCTCTGCTGCAGCTTACCTCTCACCGCTAAGACAGGATATGTGCTCTGCTTTGTTACCGCTAACCTGCTTGTTTGGGGTGAGATCAGTGCATTTGTGTGTTTGTGTGTGCGAGCAGCACAGAAGTGCTGAGAAATCCCATTATGGAGCCGAGCTGCCGCCACGCTTTCCCCGTACACACTGTGAACTCGGTGTAATCCACTCACACACTCACCATGCAGCCTTGTTTGCGAGTGCACGCTCTCACAAATACACACCATCCCCTCTAGACTCGCTGGTGAGCTGTTTATATCCGTGCACTGTTGTGTTACCTACCGTGAAACATGACAGCTAATGATATCGAAAGCTTTTTAAAGGTGTGTTTGTGTGCGCGTGTGAAAGAGCAGCTGGATTTCTTCCAGACATCGATTAGCAGGCGAAGAGCATCAGCTTAAAGTTAAAGCTACAAAGTTAAAAGCTATGCTTCCCTATATCAAATTAATGCATTTCTGCGTCCTTTTAACCTGCAAGTGTGCTTTTTTTGTACAAAATAAATTAACTGAAATTGTTGGCACTGTTTTAGTAAACATGCATTTAGAGGAGATTGAAACCAGAAAAATACAGTTTTCAGTTCAGTTTTGCTTTCCACCTCAAGGCCAGATATCCACGTGCAGGACTGGCGCATGGGAAACAAGGTTTCCTAGCGATGAACTGAATCCAGTGCGGGTCAAACAAGACCCTTCGCGCTACTGCCTAACTATGTAGCCACAAGGGGGCCCAGGTCTGGGCTCCACTCCAGCCCAGATAAAATACCGGGTTGTGTCAGGAAGGGTTCCCTGCATAAATCCCTCTGCCAAACCAAATGTGCGGATCAGCGAAAGGTGATTCGCTGTGGCGACACCTGAGGAGATGTACCACAGGGTGAAAAACAGCAACCTAAAAAAAAGCCACCTGACCCCCAAAAAAAGGTGTTGCTGCTGTTTAAAGACAAAAACAAATAAAAAATATATATTAAAAAATAAAAACACTATTTCACATGTTTGGGTATGAGAGAAAAGCAAGAACTTTTAATGCTCTAGAGTCCCACGATTCAAGAAATTTTCAACAAATTGAAAAGACTATGGTTCAAAGGTGTGCCTTTCTAGAAGTAACCAACTGACCATAATGACTTTAAGAAATGGTATAGGGTGTACACTGTATAGCGCTTCACAGTCATGAACGTATGCAAACACACACAGTTACACACTGTCGCACACTGGCGCCAACCTAAAACCAACAGGAAGAACAAAGGGGTTGCGTCCGAATTCCTTCACCACTCATTATACAGTGATAGATGCATTATATAGTGTGTTTGCTATTTTGTAGGGCTGTCCGAATCTACAATTCCAAAATTAACTAGATGGGCAATAGACCTTAAATGACCACAATAAACCAATTGAATTCTTTTTCAGTCTTTTTAAAATTTTTATTTATTGGGTTTTTATTTCAGAAAATCTGTGATATCATATTTGCTGGGGGGAAGACAGAGTGAGCGTGAGCATTGTGTATGATTTTTTTTTATTCTATAGCATTATTTGGTCCAACACTATATATTAATTAGGGAGTAAGAAAAGAACTTGGAGATGGTCAAGTTCTCATCCACAATGACTCATCTGACTTTCCCCTGGAAAGAAAAAAAACATCTACATCATTCCAAAACTTTTTGGATAAAGATTTTGTAAACTGTGTAAGTAACAAAGGATTTCGTGCAATCCACGGAAACCAGTGAAGATCACAAATCATTGAAGAAAAAAGTTCAGTGCACTGTCTTGTGAGGTCTAGATGACCTCACTGCCAATGTCAAAGTGCCTAGGATAGCACAAGGGTTAATGCCTTATAGTGACAACTGCCCCCACAAGTGGATATGTGTCTGCAGGCAAAATAATAGTCCAACCTGTACTGGGCATACAGGTGGCCCGCATAAAATAACAAGGTCATTGACCACTCGGTGAGCTCCGAGACCAACATGTTCATGCACATTTTATTCAACGGACATAGACATAGCCAATACTTTTTTGTTTCTTTTCAACCCCTAAAACGTGTGCACTGCTCAAGGGGCCCGTTAGAACTATTCAAATGATAAGTGCATGTTTCTTTGCGCACCTGTTGTGCGCTCGGTAATTGAGGAAACTTGACAATAAGAGCATAGTTTGTATGGGCATCCTAGCGCTGTCCTAAAGGCACCTATATATCACATGCACACCCTGTGTGTGCAGCAGCACCTCACTAATGACGAGTGCGATGCAAGAGCACCATATGACAACATCATTCTTACGTCATAAGTGCGTGTAACTTACATTTTCCCTAAATATACTTTATGATACACTTACCATGCGCGCAGCAATCGTACGTTCTATTTTCATGGTGTCCCTCAAGGTGCCTGCACAAGCTACAAGGGAACTGCAAGAACAAGGGAACTGCACATCTGTGCTCCCTTTAAGATGCAGGGGTTGACTTCGTACCAATGCATGTGACTAAGGCAAGGAAGAAGGAAAAGAATGTCATAGCAATAGTAAAACGGGATGGCCATAGTATGATGGTATGGGCCTATTTCAAATTCATTGTAATGGAGTCACCAAAACTTGCTCTAAAAAAAAATCACGAGGAAAATGATCTTCAAGGGGGTTTTGGCCAAACCATTTAGGGCCTAGACGCAGTTTACCTGAAATAATTAATCATGTTTAAATTGTTCCAAAGTGACAAAATTAAAGAGATTAAAAATGGAGCAGAAGGAGGATTCTTTCATCAATTCTCACTATTGAACTCACCAAGGCTTAATTTACTGTCAGGGAATTCCACAAGCACTTTTTCCCAGGCTGTAGGGGGCGCTGCACACGCTGCCTGACACTGAGGGGATCCTATTTGTCACCAGCGCCTCTGTCTCTCAGCCTTGCCATTGAGTGCTCACTCCCTGCATGTGTGTGACAGCCCCGTTTTCAGGCGCACGCACACATACACACACACATTCTCCCTTCCATCCTCCTCATCTCGCTCCCCCTCCTGACCCCAGCGCCATCTTCTCTGTCTCATCCTTTATGCATACTGACAGCGAGCCCCTGTGTTTATGGCACTGCATAACGCTCCCTCATTACCGCCCTGGACTGTGAAACCCAAACGCAGCATGGAGATGGAAGAAGAAGGCGCAAGGATGAAGGTGGAGGAAGAGGGCACAACTGCCAATGATGACTTTAGCTAATATTAATCTGATCTATTGGTCGGAAGCATGACTTTAGCTGTTCCTTTGGAGCCGCTGTGAAAACGGAAGCACAGAAACAACTCATTGAGTGATTTGTTGCAGACGTGCTTAGATAAGTTGCACAGGAATTCCGCAAATCCCATCCACGCATGAATGCATCTGCAACGCAATTGTGTATTGCACAGATAGAAACGCTTTAAACTAATGCATTTTACTCATGCTGATGTGATATACACATCAGCTGGTGCAGAGCGCTCAGGCAGGTCACAGCAGCTTGTGTTGGCTGTAAACAGGAGCCCAGGCAGTAGCCGGCCAGCCAATCAACCCGACGATCTCCTGTCCTTGCCCTTCCATTGATCCCCATTAAAATGCTTAGCAGATGCTTGGCTTGAGTAAGACCAGCGCTTTCCTCTGCCGCTACTTTCATTTGTATGCTTCTTACCCACAGTCTGTAATAGTGGCTTTTGCCAACTGGGATGCAGGCCCACTGCTCAGTCCTACAGTAGCATCTATTCAGTGTGTTAAACCAGCAAACGCTTAAATGTGGGATTGATGTTGTAGGAAAACCAGAACATTTTGTGCCAGAGTGGTGGTTTAACCATCTGTGGTTGTGCTCGCAGATATACCTGTGTTATTTTGTCTCTTTAACCAATTAATTATTCCTCGAAAACTCAGTTTTCCAAGGCATTTAAATATGGAGTTTGGAGAGGAAAAATTCCCCTCAACCCTGTTTGAGGAAAAAAGACAAATATCAAAAATGAAATTTTAACAGTGAATCTAAATACTTATAAGGTGAAATCTAAGTACAGAAAAAAGTACAGTGTTTTCCAGACAATGTAAGAATTAAAATGTTGCAAATTGAAGTTTATTTATTTATTTTTTTTCACATTTACATTGGCTTTGGAAAATTGTTATGTAACCAAAGCAACATAAAAATTTAAGACAATGTACTTTTTAGTGAATGCCCATTGTTTGGGATTTTGACCGCTGATTGGCAGATAACTTCTTGTATCACTGATCTGTACCCACCAGTTTTCTAACAGACCTTCACAGTCACTGCATTATTAGCTTTAATCATGCTCAGGTTGGTGCCTAATGTGATCATTGGTTTCAGGATGTGTTGAATCCTGGTTTTGGAGGACCAATGTCCTAATTTTTTTTTCAAGATATCATTGGCCCACCTACTGCTCATTACCTTAATTAGATGTGCTCGTCTGATGAAAAGCAGCGTCAGCAGGAGAAGATGATGATAAAACAAGACCCTAGTTGTCATGAAATAGGATTGAACACCCCTGGATTAAGTTGATTTAGCTTTTACTCAAGTTGGCTTTTATTCAAGTTGGTGTTTTTACCTTGTTCTTTAGGCATTTTTCTGATCATAGAGGACATTTAGGTAGCATGCATATCTGAATATGTCTTTATTTCATTTTCTGTGAATCAGGAGCAGACAAAAAAAAAGGTAGTAGAGTAGTTTAAACTGAGTAGTTTAAAAGGAGCTTATTTGTGACATGGAAAAAATGCAGGATGGGCCACCAGCTCCCTGCTTTCCTCAAACATAAAGCTCCTGGCAATGGGGAGAGGAAAGGGGTGCAGGGGTGCTGTGTGCCAACAACTTAGAGGCAGATTTCTATTGAACTATTGCTACTCTGCAGAAACTACGTCCTAGAAATCAACTGTTTTTTTTCCTTCATTTTGGCTATCAATGGCATAATGATGATTTAAAAAAACCACTGGGTCTAAAACATATGTGGGAGATGGTCAGTTACTTGCATTTCAGTTCTCTGTTTTTTGTTTTTTATCCCTAATATTTTCTTATTTAATTTGCAGTTTTAAGTATACTAATTTGTAAACTTTATCTTTAGATAGAAAACCCAAAGAATCAGAAAAATAACTTGTTCTTGCAGAAGTATTTGTGTTTTTTGGCTTAACCAGTTGGTTTTTCCAGAACTTAGCAAATGATAAATAGTCAAATAATTTAATCTTAGATAATTACATATACTACTTATATTGACCTTGTTTGTTTTTGAGTCTTTCACCAATAAGTGCAGACACATTACCATAATGATGCTGTAACTGACACTGTCTACTTACACGCAGCCACAGACAGTGTAAACATTTCAGTTGTGACATAATCCTGTAAGCAGAGCATGTCTGGATCATGTGGGGCAAAGTATACCAGGATCAGGACTGGCTTGTGTTGTTACACTAGCCAGTCAAATAAAGCAGCTATTGTGCATTCGTGTGTTCATCTTTGTACATACGTAGCCCACTTCCAGCCCGCAGCATGTGTCTGTTTACATGTACGCGCTGACTTTGTGGGTGTTTACGTAGGTCGTTCTCTTGTTCGTACGTGAGGATCTTTGTTTTTGCCTGGCTTTGGTAACTGAAGCTGCTGTTTTCCCCTTGCTGTGTCTGTGTGTGGCGCTTGCCTCAGAGTACAGGCGGCATACACTAGCAAGCTTTGTCAGTCCAGGCGTCTGACGTACGCTGGTGGAAGAAGTCCTTCACTTCAGACCGCGGCTATGAAAGACCAGCTTTGTTTCTACAAGCTGCCAATCACTCCCAGAGAGAAAGAGAGGATGTCTGGAACTTGTGCAGAGAAAATGCAGAAATGCTTATGTATTGACCACAAGGGTTAGGAATAAAAATAGAGAAGGTAAAGAAAATGACTGAAGTCTGCTCTGAAAATGGTCTCTGATGCACCTGAATCACCTTAATCATCTTAATCTTTGAGCTTAAACTGAAAACGTTCATTTAAGATAGAAAATGTAATTAGTGCACCAGAACCACATCCATTGTTGTGTTGCTATAGATCCCTATCCTTTGATGTTGGCATCAAATATTTGGTTTTGTTTAGGGCTGGATATCACTAAATAATTCCAAAATCGAATCGATTGAGTTCAATTCACCAGAGGCTGCATCGAGTCTATTCACAATTCTTTCAATGAACTAATTTCAATCTAATTTTGAATTAACATGGTTTACACATTTAGACATATTTGTATAGAAGCATGATAATAATCTATTTATGTTTTGAAGATATTCATATTAATCTGATACATTTCACGCACTGTAAAATGTATTAGTGAAATAATAAATCAAAGAGATTGTTAACATGGTTTCTGAAACAGAGAAGTGTTAACAAAAGTCTGTAGATCATTAACATTGTAAAGGATCTAAACTAGCTCATTTTACAAAAATAAATGTTCTGCCTCTCCTGGATGCAGTTTCAGTCTGGCAGCTAGGTGCAGTTTGCACTATAGCATTTTATTCTAGAAGATTTGACCCAAAAAACTGTGCTTTAGACCACAAATGGTTACTTGTTTCACTAAAAGAGTTTGAAAAATTAATGCCTGTGAGTTTTTAAAGCTATTCTTTTTGTCAGCAATGTATTTCTAGGTTACAGCATACTTTTTCCCTTACTTTTATGTGTTAAGTTACCAGAAAAGGAAAGGCTTAGAAGATCGTTCTCTACTTTTGTGGTTAAATTATTGATCTACTAAGCTCGGATCGATTCAGATCGATTGATCAGTTTTCAAATTCAAATTAATTTGATTTCTAAAGCACCTTTAAGCACCTAAAAAGAACAGCTGAAGGTGCTGTACATAAAAACAGACAGGAACGCAAAAACACCAATCTCTACACGTGCAATAAAATAACAAAAAAAGCCAGTCATATAAACTACACAAAAAACACAAATAAAAGATAAATGGTTTTAAAAAACTAAAGAAGAGAGAACCCAGAAGGCGCCATCCTCCATGTCCTGCTGACTGGGGTGTCAGCATCTAAGCAGCACATCTAAGCAGTTTTATTAACACCGCCATACTTTTGTGAATATCAAAACTTTGTCTGGATTATGAATGAAGATTTTCGCAATAATTTTCGCACATGAAAAAAAAAATTAGTGTTCCCTTTACTGTCAAAGGTTTTTAGTACATTCACTCACAGTCATCCTTTATGAAAATGTCTCTGTTGCCTTTTTAAAATTTAAAGATTAGAAATGTAAATGACTGCCTTGCTAAGGCTAATGTTATAGCTAAAATCACAGAAAACTATTCCTGCAGTCAATTTGAACTTTCTCCAACTATATTGAAAATTTGAGCTTTAGATTCTTAAAGCATACATTGACGGCACCACTTGGTCAACATGCAGAGCAACAGCTTGAACGCCATGCTGGGAGTTGCTGTACTGTTCAGGAGATGAGTGAGAGCTGGAGTGGGAGGCCCTAAGCCAGGAGTTGAATTGGCGATGTCATGCGGCCGATTAGGCAGCTAGTCTATCTCTGCAGCGTTCGGGGGGGTGGTGGTGGGGGCCCAACACATCATATCCATCACCCCCTCCCTCAGCGCACATGGAAACGTGCACACGCAGCCTCTGCTTGCGTCAGGAAACAACATTCTCTTCTGTGTCACCTGCTCAGACCAGTAGCATGAAAAATGGCTGTCACCCTGAAATGATTGCTGAAAACGAGAGGAGAGGGAGAATAAAAGAGGAGGCTGAGCGGTTGGGGAGGCAGGGAAGGTGAAATTGGAGGAAACTCTTGCCAGATTAGGTGCGGGTTAAGAGAATATTGATCTGTGTGCCGAGGACTGTTGATCTCTCTTAGCAGCACAAGACAAATGGCAGCAAACAGAAAATCGAGCGCTCGCCTTTTCTCTAAGGGCGGCATCACTCCCTCTTTTCGTGCTTCCTCTTTGCTGAGTTTTGCTTCAATTTTCCCCATTTTGAAACACTTATTATCACAACATAAACTTTTGGTAGAACACGTAAAAAAAAAATTAAACAAGGAACTGCTTCTAAAATAGGACACATTTTTGTTTTCTGTCTGCTTTGAGTCCTGAAGTACCCTCCAAACACACCTGAACACTAAGAAATTGGTATCAATAGCCGCGGTTACATGGGCAGAATATCTTGATCGGATCAATGGTCGGGTTAAAATTCACCCGTGCACATGGGATCAGAAAACCTTTTTCCGATTAGAACAAGCGTTCCCATGGCTCACACCTTTGGTCGGAGTAAATCGTTTGGGCATGCGCAGTAGTGGTAAAAAAAACCCGGAAGAAGAGATGCGCCTCGTTGTAAACAGACCGCTGCCACAGACTTTTGTGCAGCACCTCCGTAACACGAGGCGATCTTCCAAACGTGCTTTTATTAATGTTATGAATAGTATGAAGCGCCTGCTCGCTCATCGTTTATTTAATCCGTGTGGTCATTGTTTTTTATGTTGAAGAACGGAGCTGGAGAGTTAGGACAGGCTAAAAACACGCGCTAACAACATTAGCCTTGCTTGTGGACACAAAATCCAGGACCGTGCGAGACACGCAGCAATCTACATCTGCTGTCGGGGCTCTCGATCTTGGGCACAGCGCCCACACGTAACTAAGAGAGGCAGAGAGCCAGCGGGGCGAGAGCGGAGCCGCGCTTTTCACGGGGCGTCTGCAGAGCTTTCATTCGGTCCCATATGCGCTTCAAAGCTTTCTCACAGCCAAACACAGTCTCTGCATGACGTAACCCAGAGCAGTAGTGACACACGATCGGAATGACCGTTTACATGCTCCACGATCGGATAAACGATCAGTATAACCCACCTATCTCAATCGGAAAGAAATTCTGATCCGAATGAGTCTGATCGGGGCAGAGTATTCCGAACGGCGCGTTTACATGACGCATTTTCTTTCCGATCAGGCGTTCTTTCCGATTACTTTTGCCCATGTAAACGCGGCTAATGTTAGGAGCTGGTGTGTGATTCTGAAGGTTGCCTCAATAATTAGTCTTTTTTCTCCCATTTAGAGTGTACGAAGGGTCCTCAGAGGCGCTGTGTTTGATTAGGGCCACAGCCTTGGCCTAGCACCCAGCTGAGGTGTTTGATGATGTGGGGGGGAGCAAAGTCTGGGTAGGGGAGGGGGCCGCTCTGAGGTTCATCCGTACTGGCTCAACATCAAACAGCCCGAAGCAAAGGACTCCAGCCCTCAGGGACCCCCTCCAGCAGTATTGCTGGGATAGGTAGATGCATGCACTCCTCAGTTGGATGAAGGAGGTTGGGTGGAGAGAGAGGGGTAGGTGGAAAACACCAAGACAGGAAAAAGGAGGGGGTGTCAAGAAACAGAGCAAAGAGACCGCAGTGTATCAAATGGGAAAATCTTGGAGAAAAGAGCAGAGCTTGTGCAAAACCAGATTTACAGTGAATGTTGTGTTTGAGTATTTCTGTGGTTGACAGGAGCTCTCTGCTGTTCAAGTCTTCAAGCTTCAACACAGAAGTCAGTTTAGAAAAAGGGTACTGTGAGCTCTCCAACCTTCCCAATTTACTTGAGGTTACAAGGTATCTATTCAAACTATCTGGAGTCCCGGAGTTTATTGCAGTTTCTATTTTGTCAGCAGTGATGCTAACAGGTTCTAAAACCTGGAATGGAATGGTTAGCCAAAACCTCAAGGCACTTCAGCAGATCAGTACAGTTTAATTTAGGTCAAGGACTACAGATTGAGGATCATGGAAGTTCGCCAATCTATATTTGCTTTGTGGATATTGAGAAAGTGTTATAACTAGGCCCTGGTGGTGCTCTTTGGGAGGTGTTCTGGGAATATGGGATGCAGGGACCGCTACTAAAGGCTGTCTGGTCTCTGTACAACCAGAACAGCACTTTGGTTTGTATTGCTGGCAGTAGGTCATATTAGTAGTGAGTGCATGTTGGACTCCACCAGGTATGCCCTTTGTTATCAATTCTGATCATTTAGGTCAGGTGTGCCCACACTTTTTTGGCATCCAAGCTACTTTTTAAAACAAGGTTTGCCCACCATAACCTACCATCATAATGGTTATGGGCTACTTCATTGTGTCAGTGGGAGGATGGGCAGACCCATGTACCATCCAATTCTGAGCAAGAACCTCCTTCCCTCCACCAGGAGGCTTAAATTGGGTCATGGGTAGGTCTTCCAACAGGATAATAACCCAAAAATATGGCCAAAACAACCAAGAAGAAGAAGCATGTCAAAGTCATGGAGTGGCCCAGCCAGTCTCTGGACCTCAGTCCTGTGGAAAACCTACAGAGAGAGCCGAAGCTGAGATGCTAAGTGACAGCCACCAAATCTTAATAACTTAAAAATCATTTGCAAAGAAGAGTGGACCAAGTTTCTTTCCTTCACTGTGTGTACTTAAATACGCAGACTTTTTGTGAGAGGCAAATGTTAAAGTGAATGAGACAATCATTTTAAATTAAATTGATAAAATTAGACATCCAAGTAAGATTACAACATGATAATAGGTTTCCCTGCCTTCTCTCCTTCAACAACTTGTTAAATTGGACTCATGTTTTCATAGTTGTCTTGTCAACAGCAACAGCAAAACACTTTCGCAGCTACATTAATGGTTAGGAGTCTAATGCTGGATGCTCAGACCTTCTGAACTTTAGGTGGAAGAAAAACTCCATCTGCTAGTTGAGTGTGGTGCTCAGTTATGTGGAATCATGCATATGCAGTGACTCATGCATCATAGGATGTTTGATTGGCAATTCTGTATGTCAATCAAATGACATACTTCATGACGACGATGGTTGGGTGACAGTATTTTTTTAAGTAGGTTTTAATTTTTCGTTATTTATTTTCAATGGCCGTCGATCTAGTCGTACTTCCTCCAATTGCAATCAATCTATTGATGCCGGTCTGCCTGATTGAAACTTAGCTAAAGAAACATCTACCTCAATGACTGGGCACATTCTATATGACAAGATTCCAAAATGCTAAGCTTTAACCCTTGTGCTATCCTAAGCACTTTAATGTTGGGAGTTGGGTCATCTAGACCCACTCGACAGTGCTCTGAACCTTTTTTCTTCAATGATTTGTGAACGTCACTGGTGTCCATGGATTACATGAAATCTTTCCACCTTTGTGCATGGTAGGAAGAACACGCCAGAGTAAGGGTGGGGTCATGGTAAATGGTAAATGGCGTATACTTATATAGCGCCTTTCTTCCTACAAGGACAAAGCGCTTTGCAGTCACAGACCCATTCACCCAGTCACACACACATTCACTCACACATTCATACACTGGTGGCAGCTCCGCTGCCAAACACAGGCACCCGCCCACCACCAGAGGCAAGGTGGGGTTCAGTGTCTTGCCCAAGGACACTTCGACTCATGGCGTGCAAGGCGGGAATCTAACCTGCAACCTTACGATCATGGGTCGACCGCCCTACCGCTGCACCACGGCCGCCCCCGTACATACATCTAAGATAGCAAAAGGGCTAAATGATTGAAATTTTGCATCAAAGCTTACTTTTTTTTTAAATGACTAATGAATCCGGTGGGACAGATTACAAAAACTATCAGGAAAAAACAGTAAATGTTTTGTCCAATATTTGGATTGATTTACAGACCCTTTTATTTTACTTTTATTTTGCCATACCCCTGCTTTTCCCTTACTCTATTTTCAACCTGTAAATCTTGCTCTTACCTGTCCATCTCCATCTCATTTTGGCTCTCAATCTTCCACGTTTCCTCCAGGATCTATTTAATACACTTTTTTTATGTGACCCTTTCATTTTACCATTTTGAGTTTCCTTGAATCAACATTGCAGATTCTCTCTAGCCTGTTTGACCTGCCTCCACTCCCCCCATATCCCCCCGTTCGTCTCATCTGTCTCAGAGGAAGGGCGGAGGCTTGATGTTGCAGCTCCATGTGACTGTTCACCCTTCAACAGTCATGTTTCATTACAAGGCCTCAGTCTTCCACCTGTCTGCCGTCTCTCTGAGGGGCCCTGAGTGTGGACGTGTTGCAAGGTTAACTTAGACAGGGGCATTAAGGATGTGGCATGTGGTTGAAGGGTTAAACTGTGTATCAGTGTGATTTGGGGTTCTGTGTAAAGCCTCATATCAAATGAATTAAGTTAGTCAGGTAGACAGAATTTCTGACACTAAAGAAAAATATAAAATCTATAAGATGATTCAAAGAAGATGGAAAACACAGATGTAAAGTATTTTAACTTGAAACTTTGGGTTTCTTGATTGCAGATTGACCTTATTGTCTTAGGTTTGTGTAGCCAAAAATGATCAGATCAAGGAAAACTGATGATATTACTTACGATGAAAGTTCAAATTCAAAGTTAAAGTTGCATTAGCTGTCATGTATCTGGTTGAGTGAAATTTGTTTTACACATTTGACCCATCCTCATGCTTGGAAAAGCATGTGGTGCTTTAGCCCCCCGATCTAACTCTTTTATTCTAAGTGTCAAGCAGGGAGGCACCGGGTCCTATTTTAAGAGTCTTTGGTAACATAAAAGTCGGCCTGGATTTGAAGTCACAACCTTGCAGTCTAAGGGTGAATGTTGCACTGGTTAATCTTCATGAATTAAAAATGTATCTGGAATTTTGTCGCTTCTTTTGTTTAATTAGATTTACAAAAATCAAACTACAAAATAGTCTGGACGAGGAAAAAAAAATTGGATACCAGATAAACAGCAACATTTTAAAAGTGTTGGCTTTCAATTCATTCCTGATATTTTCCTCAGTTTAAGGGTCACTCAAAAGCCTTAATTTAAAAAAAACAAAAAAACCAACGGAGCACCTAATAACCTGCGCAATATCAACTTTGTTGCAAACGAGGTGGGGTGTTGTGAATATGCTAACACGGCTGAGTGTTATTTTCTTTTCTTACATGTTACTAGTAAGGTTGGGAGGTAGCGTAGTCACAGTAAAGTTTGTTTTAGCGTAATCAGTCTGTGTTTTTACGTGTGGCAAACAAGTTTGGGAGTTACAGGTATTGTGAATACACTAATGCGGCTAATACCTCTAATGGGGCTAACCTGTAGCGGGTTACAAAAAAGTTGTAGAGTTCTAGTGAACATATTCATTAAAGTCTAAGTGACTGACAAACTTATCGCTAATTTTTTTTTCTCCTTTACTGTGCCTTACAGTTCGGTGTAACTTCTGTTTAACATACATTTGAAAATGGATCATTCATTGATGGTCACTTTTCTGGGATTCAACACCTGAGGAGCTCTAGATAAAGAAGCTGTGACTTTCCTCTTACAGGAAGAACACTGTGTTTCCAGGGTAGCTAGAAGGTATAATTTCTCTAGTGTGTGCAATGCATGCTGTGGGGCCTCCTCCAAGTTGGATATGGCTGTAGTATCCTACTAGGAAGGCATCCAGGTGGCATTGTTGTCTGATGCCCAAACTACCTCAGCTGGCTTCTCTCAACAAGGAGGAGTAGCAGCTCTTCCCATGATCCCTTCAATTGGCCGAACTTTATACCCTATTTTTAAGAGAGACTTACGCTATCCTAAGAAAGATATGTCTATTTTTATGATCTATATCTGTGTACCTGTCTTTTTGAAAATGGGGAAATAAGTCGGATGCATAGACTTGACCATTCTTGGAATTTCTCCGCTAAGGCTCTTCTAGACTAGACAGTTCAACAGCCACCTGTAATCTAAAAGCAATGTTCCATTTGAGTGTCATTTTTATCTGAGATAACATAAAAATGATGAGGAGGTTCATGGATATGAAGGAAGTGTTCTGTTTCTTGTTTTAGTTAAAAAACATCTATTGGGAACTTTGTGAAGTGACCAGGCTGTCATGTTGCAGGATTCATTCATTTAATTTATTCATTTTCTTCCGTTTGTCTCTTTCGGGGTCACGGGGCTCCCAGAGCCTATCCCTGGGTGAAGGCAGGGGACACCCTGGACAGGTCGCCAGTCCGTCGCAGGGTCACACATATCACACACCCATGCATACTCACAGTCACACCTATGGACAATTTGGAGTGACCAATTAACCTATGAAGCAGGTTTTTGGATGGTGGGAGGAAGCCGGAGTCCCCAGGGAGAACCCACGCATGCACGGGGAGAACATGCAAACTCCACACAGCAAGGGCTACAAGGGGGCTAAGGAGCCCCATTGTTGTTCTGTTTTCAGGTCCCCCAGCCAGGACTTGAACCAGGGACCATCTTGCTGTGAGGCAAGAGCGCTAACCATTGCCCCACCATGCACACAGGATGTTTATTTTTTTTTAAATGGTCAGTCAAAATACAAGAAGGACTTATACATTTGAAGAGGACTATAGCAAGCTGGAGAAGTCATTCCAAACCAGCTGCCTATAGGCTGTTTGTATCATGTATTTTCAGACATTTTAGAAACCTCAGCGGTGCATTCCATCACAGCGGAGAGCCAACACACAAAAAAGGAAAAATCAATACTGGCAGGGATGCAACAAATAGAGAAGCCCACGTAATAAGATGCACCAGGCAAAATGCTCCTCAATTAACAGAGCAAAACTCCAGAGAATATTTACAGTAATCAATATACACTTCTCAAGTTCACATTTTAAATTATTTCTCTTCAGCAATTAACTCCACAAATCAAAAAAAAAAAATACACCCACAAAAAATACCTTTCTATGTGACATTAAACTTGTTGCCAAAGCAGCCTGTCTCATTACCTTTTCTCGCCAATACGGACCACAGAGGAAGGATATTTTTTTAAGTGCTTGTGCTTGAACAGCAGCCAGTCTTTACGTATATATCTGCGTGCTGTGTATGGATTTCTGATATATGTAGCAGGAACGGAGTCGCCTACTTTTCCTCCCACCGCCCATATGGGTTCATGCATATGCATGATATCTGGACAGGTATTCCGAAAATCCGACTTTTTAGAGAGGGGTGTTGTTGTAGAATCTTACATTTCTACAAGAGTTTATGTGGAAAGTGCAGAAAGAGTCTGCAGGAAGCGCACAGCGCTCTGCCGACAGTCTAACAAATGGAGTAGTTCATATCAGTCAGAGGAAAACAATAATCCCAGGCTAGATTTGTCGCTGGCCGTAAATGATCGTAGCAATTACGCTCGTATTGCGGCGCAAGCAAACAAAATTACAGTTAGATTTTCCCAGTGATTGGGGTGTCACAGCCCCATTATTGTTGTGAGTCCTGATTGATCCTCTCCCGCTCACTCTCTTTTCCCTTTTACTGCCTGTCTTGTTTAATCTTTTCCTTTGTCTCTTCTTGCTCTACCCCTACCTCTGTTTTTCTCTCCAGCTTGTTCTTCGGGCTAATAAATCTAAAACTGGAGGGAAGCGTGTGGCCCCGCTGAGACCCCCAGCTTGTACAGGCTTTCTCTTCTGCTCCACAGTGTCTTCACGGCCTGGGAATCAAGCTGTCCATCACTCCTCTCCCGCTAACACTTTTACTACCTTTAAATTAGCCACCCTCGCCACCGACCGTGCCTCGACTTCACACGTTTCCAGATGTTGCAAGCTGCTTTTTCTCGCCAAAGCTGCTGCTGTAAATCTTTGCTTTCTAAAGTAGGAAGGGGAGAGACAACCAACTCACCTCCTCCCATCTGTTGGCTTGTGCAACATTTGTCAAGGCTCATTTTTTATGGGTTAGTGTTGCTCAGGAGTATCTGCTTTACAGGAGAGATTAAGCTATACTGAAAGTGAACACAACCGAAGGGGAAAAAAAGGTTTTTAATGTTTTGAGTATTTTTTTCCTTTCGTTTTTATTGTTTTTATAATGCAAATATAATACAACTTTGACTAATAGATCAAAATAATTTTAAATTTTAAAAAGGTATGTACAGAACTTGTTTATACAAAATTGGATTTATGTACAGAAAGATTTAATAAAATGCCTTGTTGTGATGATATAAAATGTCCTTAACCCTTAGATAAATGGAGCTTTTGGAAGCTTTTTTTCTTTGACTTTACAATTTGTTCTAAGAATTTATCTCTAAAACTGTTGTGTGGAAAAGCTTGATATCAATCATAATAGTACAACTATCCTTTGTATACAGATATGTTTTCAGTATATTTCACAATAATTATGCTGAAACTGTCCAAAAACTAAATTCTGAGTATTAAAATTTGGTCTTTTTACTGCAAAATTCCCAAATCACATCTTGTTTTTGGAACAAGATCAAGCAATTCACCTTACCTTCACACATCTAATCTGTCCTATCTGCACGTTTATCACTTGCCTTGAAAGTTTGACATTCTTGTGACTTTTGGTTCTTAATTTTGTCTTTAGCTGTGAGCTTTTTGTCCCTTTGTAACACAACCCACTTTTATTTAACTGCTTTAGTCTTTTCCCCCTTTGCAAATCAGATTTTAAGCTAAGCATTTACAGTTTTTCGTTTATCTGGATTTATGAGGAAAAATCAAACCAAGGAAACACATATTTCTGCGTCTAAGCTTGCTCTGTTTTACATTTGCAAAAGAGCAGGATATTTGTTTCTTTGTTGATCTGTTCCTGGTAACTTCTGCACACCAAGTTCTCTTCTGCACAGAAGCTTCTTCTGTGGTGTTGATCTGAGTTTTGACCTGAGCGTTCTCCAGACAAAAAGTCCACCTACCTTTTTCTTCAGTTGGAGGCCAGTTCAGAGGTCATTTGACGCCTCTACACTGCATTAAGAGCTGCGCTTTAGCAGATCTGTTGCCGTGAGGGTCAAAATAGCACCACATGCACCATCTGGGCTATGCAGGTTCTTTAATAACACATGAACAAGTAACTTGTTGCAACACTTGGAGGCACAAACAATGAAAGGGTAATATAAATAATTAGGTACATTTTGTTTTATTGTAGGAGTTCTGCTTCTAGTTTCTTCCCAAACACCCATCTTGAATTTGCAAATGTAGTAAAAACCATCAAGAAAAAACATTTGAAGCTTGAATTTAATGCTGCATTAAAAGGCCTCTCTGGTCAGAGCTGATTGAACTGTGTAAAAATATACTTTTGGTCCTCTGTGCTCCCATTCTTTTCTGTTCTGAAGCTCCCTCCTGTACATCCATTCATGCAGTTAACAATAGCCCTTCAGTTTTGTGTAATTTGAAAACAGCACACAGTGGTTTGTGGATGTCATTAGAGGCAGCATCAATCAATCCGAGAGAGGGTTAAGTTGAAGTCCCTCACGCCCCATATGCAAGCCTCTGCTTCTGCTTTTACGACTAGCGACTTCTGCCAGCCATGATATAAGAAAATAAATCAAAACATAAGAGTTTTGTCTATTTGCAATTTCCTTTCAGGTTCTCAAATATGAAACCAGATGTTTCCGGCATCCTAAAGACGCTTTTCATCTCCCTTTTTCTTCCCGGTTTGTTTTCCGCTCATTTCTTTCCCTGTTTTTTGTTCAACACACTCCCCCTTTTTTTTTTTCATTCCGCTTCAAAATTATTGTAAGTCCCCCCCCTCCTCTCCCACAAAAAGAAAAAAAAAAGAAAGAAAGGAAGCTTATAAAGTGAAATGTCCTCTTAGCCCAAGGAAGTAGTCTGTTTTGCATTGATAGAGAGGCACAGGCAGCCCCTGGCCATCTGAGGCTGAGCCTGTTTTTCCTCCGCGATATCCTGCCGCCACATCTCAGCCTCTGCACTGCGCCTCCAACTAAAGCGGGCGGGTCAAAGCAATACCCCAAATCCACTGCCAACGCCACCCCCACCTCTTTCTCCAATCCTCTAATTGGAGGTGCTCAGGTTAAAGAATGTCCTGGTTATCACCGTACTAGCAGAGAAACACAATTCAGCACTATAACAACTCCGATGAGTGACTTGCATCTTCAAATATTTAGCATGGCTGTTTACTCAGGCTGAATGCCATTATCTCATTCATGCACATTCAAACGCCGACACAAGTTCACACGGTGGAATTAATTCCAAGTTTACCGGAATGGGAATCTTAATAGAGTTTGGATATGTATGTACAGGAATTCACGAGTGTCTCCCAAGCTCAGACACGGATACTGTGTTTGCGTAATTCTCCAAGTGCAGTAAGTGTGGTCCCAGTCGTCTCCCTTGTATGAAGAGGTTGTCTGTTTTATGCCTCTGGCCTCTGTTCATTTTGACAAACCATGCGTGCTTTCTGCCAGTCACTTCCAGGCAAACACAGCTACAATAAACACCAGCAATATTTTTTTTTTCCTTCCAACCCCAGCCTCAGGTTTGATCCCGAGCAGAGCTCACTCCCTTCTGGGATCTTGGAAGCTGGGACCAAGCCCAAACAAACAGGAATTCAGGCACAGCCTGTGTCGGCTCCCATTGAGCTCTACACCTGCATAGGGTTACCAAGGACTTACAGGCTTCAGGTTCATCCTCAAAAATGCAATGTCCCTCACTATCTCTTAGAGTATGAAGAGTCTTGATGTTTACCCTCTACCCCAATGTAATCAGATACAGTTCCGATACTATATATACTATTTAGATGACAGATTATATTTGGGAAATCCCAACTCCCCTATGGCCAGAGCCCTACTCTATACCCTTTTGACTGTTTTTGTACACCAATAAACCTAAGATGTGGAGATAAAAAAATTAAATTAGGACATTTATGAATTTATGAGCTGCTTTTAATTTAATGTCCTAATTCATTCATTCATTCATTCATTCATTCATTCATTCATTCATTCATTCATTCATTCATTCATTCATTCATTCATTCATTCATTCATCTTCTGCCATTTTATCCCTTTCGGGATCACAGGGCTGCCGGAGTCTATCCCGGCCACTTGTGGGTGAAGGCAGGGGACACCCTGGACAGTTCGCCAATCTGCAGGGCCTTAATGTCCTTATTCAGACTGAGAATCATTTATTGTCATTGTCATAATTGGAATCTATCTTTAAGTTAAGACCTAAACACTATTTAACATTAGTCAATATAGTAGAGTGTCAATAAAAAAGAAAGAGTCCAAATCCAAGACAGTTTGATCAAATTGAGTTTGGTCGGTCTGCTCTAGTGCTGCACACCTGCTGGACTGTACTTCGACTTTCATCTAGAAAAATGTGCGATTTAAAATCTTGTAATATAACCTTTTTTTCTTTTTGTCCGTCAAGCATATTAGCCAAAGAGACAATCCCTGATAAGAGAGCGCGTTGTACCTCTCAATTGCGTCAACATCAGTAAGCACAACCAGACCAAATGATTGAAAAAAAAAAAATAAGGCTTTAGAGTGTGCCTTCTAGTGCAGAAAATACGGGAACTGCATCCACTACTTCTATGGTCCAAATTGTGTCAACCTATTAGAGTGAAATAATGAAAACTGTAGTAAACTACCATAGCAATGTTGTAAAAAAGCATACACTTGCACTACTACAAGAGTAGATTTTTCTTTTCAAAGTGATAATGTTGAGGTATCAAATTGACCCGTTCTTTATGTTATGAACATTTAAAGCACTCCTGTTTAAAGGGCCTAAACCATGCTATTCCTAAATCTTTTACAGCAAACAATATCCATGTATATGATAATATATTAACTTTGGCACACAAAAGAACACATTTTTTATGAAATATGAGATAATTTCCTGAGTTAATTTTCCTACCCGGAAGTAAAACAACTTGATCCCTGAGGCACCGGCTTTCATTCTGTGTGGGTGACGCATGACGTTCACATAGAGCTGGCCTCGGCAACATGTTTGCATTTCACCCACAAAAACAAACAACATCTAAACTTTTGCAAAGATGGATGTACATATTGTTAATATAAAAAGAAAGTGTTTTATCAAAACACAGCTAGCTCTGTGAAGAAAAGGGGTGTGCGCGTTAGTCCGGGGCAGTGCTGGCAGTGTAGACTCTTCCTGAAAGAGGGCTGTCTACATTTGCTTGTGAGAACTTGTGAGAAAAACAACTTGAACTTGTTTTTGTGGATTGTGAGGGGCTGGTGCTCAGACTGCAGGTTTTTTAGAGAAATACTCAGAAATGCATTAACGGATCAACATACCGCTTTGGGGTTTCTTTTCGTAATGAATGAATATTATAATACACTTAAAAGTTACAATTTTTTTTTTTTACATGGGATTGGCCCTTTAATAAAATTGCTGCCACCTGTCAACCAAACCCCAAAATAAATAAGGGAATGGGGCAAATTTATTTATATGGTCAAAAGGTAGAATTGAAATCTTTAATTTGTGTCTGGTGACAACTACACATCAAAGCAAAACAAAAGTATTACGGTTAAACACCCACTACGATCATCTTTTGAGATAATTTAAAATCGTTCCCATTGTCCTTTGCGAAAAATGAATAAAATACTTCCGTTTTGTAGGACATAGCTTCTGCAGAGTGGCAGTAGTTCATTAGACATTTGCCTCTGAGTTGTGGACGGGAGCGTTGGCCTGGAGCAACCCTACACCATCTTCTCCTCCTCATTCCTGAAAACTCTCTTTTTACACACTCTCGTGTTGTAGTAGTGCAAGTGTATGCTTTTTTACAACATTGCTATGGTAGTTTACTACAGTTTTCTCTATTTCACTCTAATAGGTTGACACAATTTGGACCATAGAAGTAGTGGATGCAGTTCCCATATTTTCTGCACTAGAAGGCACACTCTAAAGCCTTAATTTTTTTCAATCATTTGGTCTGGTTGTGCTTAATGATGTTGACGTGCTAGCTTTTCTTAATTTTTACTAGGCTAAACCGCCCTTTTCCACGTAAAGTTAATTTCTAATTTACACTACAACACTCCTACTATCGTATCAAGTTGCTGCTATAATGACAACAGGGGGGGGGGGGGGGAGGGGGGGTGCACTGTCCAGTGTTTCGCCCAGGGTGCCAAACTAGCCAGGACCGCCTCTGCTGATTGAATAAATAATTTGAATAAAGAAAAACGAAGAAATGCAATTTTTGGCTTAATTTCCTTCATATATATCCTCCATCATGAGGAAAAATGCCACAACAAAATTTTAAAAACATTAAAAACACGATATTTATCAGAGATGGGTCTTTAAGTATTTCAAAATAAAAGTGCTACCCCTTTTTCTTTACTTCATCTTTATTATCTTCTTTCCTAAAAAATAAAAAAACTTCCTAGTGTTAAAGCTTTAAGGCATGTATACCTTATCTCTGAAGGATGTCAAAGCTGTATAAAGAGTTGTAAATGAAAAAAAAAAAAGTTAAGTAACCTTTAGTTTTCAATACTTCTAATACCTAGAAAAAACAATGGAACTTGCAGCTTTACATATGCTTTTTCCTGCTTAAGAAAGTATTTTTTCTGGTCTTTTAAACCAATTGTGTGGTTCATTGGACTGAAGGTTAAACAGTGTATTGCCTTTTTGCCCAAATGCGCAATGTAAATAAATATGCCCTACAGTGATCTGACAGCCATCAGCGTTTCACTATTAAATTCACAAGTCCAATTTTGATCGTCTTTTATGTTGTGACAGGATGTCAAACAAGCACTTCCTGTTAACTGCCGCTTATCTTAATTGGTCTCGTCTCAGAGGAGAGTTTGGCGAATGACCGGCAGTCTGCTTATTGTCTGCAGCGACTTCACGTGTTATGCCTTTGAGTGGTAGGAGCCACTTCTGTGTGTTTTTTAGAAGCCAACAGAAATCAAGTGGAATCCAGCAGACTTTCCTTCTTTGTTTTATTTTTATTTTTTTTCTTCTTTGGTTTTTAACTGTAGGAAAATGTTTCACAAACTTTCTCCCTCTGGCTGACTGTCAGTCAGACGTTGAAGCGTTGCCTCTCTTTATGGCTCTTGACTACCACCAAGAGCAGCGCTCTTAATAAAGCCCAAATGCAATCTCCAACGAGATGGCAGGGCTCCTCAGCCCTTCCATAATGCACTATTCATGCTTTTTATTAATCTCTTTTCTCCTCAAGCCATTTTTCAAATCACTTCTTTTGTTTACTCATGAATATTTTTCTGCCTTGTTGAGAGAGAGAGAGAGAGATGAGGGGGGAGAAGGAATGGCCTGGTGGCGCTCCATTTGTGGCAAGGAAGCCTTGTATTTCATCATGGGATAATCTAACCTTCGAGCTGCTCTACAGACTGCCTCCCAGCCCGAAATAGGTCATTTAAACAGCTTTATAAGCGCGGCTAGTCCAATTGTGCCCCTCAAGGACACCTATCCACTGTAATTGGTGGTTATGGCCAGTTATTTTAATGGGAAATGTACAAAGTTGGCCTTTTTTTTGCATTTAGGACAGTTTGACCATGGCATTGACTATATAACTTTTTCATAATTATTAAACAATACGTGTGATGCAAAATCTGTATGTCCGCTATTTCAGTTTGAGGGTTTCCACCATATCCGGTACAAAGGACTGTAATAGGTCGTCTATAAAAAGTACTCGGCATTAAGCTAATCTGTCACCCGTTTCCATTTTTCTCATTTTTTCAAGACTAGAGGGAAAGAGTGAGGTTACAGGCAGTAAGGGGGGAGAAAAGGCATATTGAAAAAGGCCTAAATGACAGTGAGTTGACAGTGGGATTGGCTGGTAAATGACTGCGGAGTGGCTCGCCTGCAGAGAAGGGATGGAGGAGGCTCCCAGAAGGCCTGATTAATTCCACTCTCGGCAGCTGCCAGGGGGGAGCTGGGGTTAGCGACTGCTCAAAGAGGAGCCTATTACCAGTCGGCCGCTGAAACTGATATAATCAGCCACACGACGACCCGTCCTTCCCTCAGACAAACTTTTCTGGGACTTGCTTGCCATTCATTTCACATGGGGACTTAAATACCAGGAGAGAAGGGAAGAGGGTTGATTCAAAGAAGGGCACCAGGTTTGGAAGACGGGTTACAAAGAATTAAAAAAAAAAAAAAAAGCTTTGTGAGAAATCCTCTCTGTGCTGCTCCGTCTCCTCACTTACACTACCTCCATGTCTCTTTATCCCTGTCTCTTACACCGCTTCTTTCCTTTCTGGCTGATTTCCTGCAGCTTTGATAGCGACAGAGCCTCCCAAGTGGCAGCTTTAAGCCTGGTCAGATATGAATATGTCACCGCTCTTAATCCAAAACACTTCTCTCGCCGCTTCACAAACTGTAGTGAGTTTGACTTGTTTTATCTGATGTGGAAGTACAATGTCTCTTCTCCTGCCATTCTTCTGAACCCTGCTTCTCCATTTTTGGGGGGATTGACCCAGAAAATGAACTGAGTCAGGGATGTGTTGCACAAAGCAGCAGGAATTGGACGTTTGTGGGTTACATGCCAGATTACATTTGTAAGATCACTAATTTATGAAGATGTAGTCATTATTGTCTATCGTTCTGGCCAACTCATCATTAAATGTGCTTTTAATAAAGTTTAGGTTTCAATTTGCAATTGTTTTGTGAAAAACAGTCTTTGTTCATTTAGGACATAACTTAAGTGTCTTTAACAAGTTTTAGGAAATTTTATTCCAGATAAACCTACATGAACCTCATTTATTTCACTTCCACCTTCAGGTTGATGCTACAATGCTATGGCAGCAAATGACAGCTGCTTCCCAGAAACTTAGGTTACCATGTTAAGAATAGAACAAAAATAATGTAAAAAGGTTTATAGATTAATTTATGACTACAACCCTTCCAGGTCCCAACTCCTTAAATAATGCCAAATTATGATTCTACCCCCCCCCCCCCACACACACACACACACACACCGAGCTTTTAAGCCTTGTGCTATCCTATGACCCCACCCTTACATTGACGTCTTCTCCCTACCATGACAAAGGTGGATAAAGGTGGAAAGATTACATGTAATCCATGGACACCAGTGAAGATCACAAATCATTGAAGGAAAAAGGTTAAGCGCGCTGTCTAGTGGGGTCTAGATGACCCAACTCCCAATGTTAAAGTGCCAAGGATGGCACAAGGGTTACGCTGTATATAAGGCTTTCTGTTAAAATGTATTTGGCTTATTGCCAAGTTTTTTTCGTTTATTATTGTTTGTCTGTTTTGTTTGACATTCAGACTTTTGCCAAAAGTCTAATTTTGTTTTTTTAAAGCTTCTCCAAGTTGTACTTGATCAGGCTTTTTTTGATGATGCACAATTGGGATCTTTCAAATTGAACTTATTAACTGAAGCTGCATCGGAAACGTAGCTTTTAGGTTTTCTGTAACTATTGAATAGTCCAGGGTGGATGTGAAAACGCGACTGCAATCCCCTTTTTGCATTTCGTTTTAATTATGACACAGAAAAAGCTGTTTTTAAGTATAAAATGAAAAACCATTTTGAAGTATTGATTTTTAATTTTGAGTCATTTGATGCAGCTTCATTTCGAAAATTAAAAAGTATTTCTATTAATCCATTTTAATAGTCAAATTAGAAAATTCTAAATGAATTTTGCTACACATTTACCAGGGAACTTTTTGAAAATGAAATGTTAAATACCATTGTCATAATCATATTAATTAAGTGACAGAATAAGCAGTGTTGAAGAAGAAAATGAAAAAGCATTTTGGTGGATTGCTTTTTCATTTTAATTTTGAGTCAAAAAATTCAGCTTCATTTTGAAAATGAAAAAGCTACGACGGAGTATAAGGGCCACCAAAAAAAAAAAAAAAAAGTTAAATTACGACTTTTTATCTCGTAAATTTACGAGATAAAAAGTCGTAAATTTAGGAGATAAAAACTCGTAAATTTATGAGAAAAAAACTCGTAAATTAATGAGAAAAAAACTCGTAAATTTACAAGATTTTAATTTTAAGTCGTAAATTTATGATTAAAGTGGAAGTGAGCATGCAGAGCAGCAGGTGAACGCCGCGCAGCAGCAGAGCCGACCCACTAAACTTTGTTAAACAGGCGAGATGAATGTTCATTGATAACGTTCCTAATGTCTGGAAGCTCATTTGTTTTATTTACAATTTATTAAAGTTTTATTTATTGATGGGTGGTTTGCAGGATCTCTGCAGCTCGATGAAGCCATCGTCAGTATTCCTGCAGCTGTCCACGTCAATCCTTACTTCCTCCACCAAAGACAAATCTCTACATTTGTGTGACGCTTCCGCCGAGGAGAAGCACTTATTTGTCATTTTCAACGTTCTAATGCTAATATAAAAGACTATTTTCATTCCTCTTTATTGTTTTATGCTGAAACGGGACGTTTCATCTGCAGGAGGGGCCATATGGAACACTGTTTACTTCCGCATTGGTGCTAAGATGACAGGTTCATGACGTCAGTTGACAAATGAACTTCAGGGTGTGAATGAAAAGCAGAATAAAGGCTGCAGCGATCCTTTGCATCCAAACGTGTCTCTGAGCTCCTTATTTTACGCATTAAACTCTGCTTTACTGACACTGAACCCCGGAAAGACGGTTACACTGACAATAATCTGATTTTGAGTCATCAAAAGGTTCAGGATCTCTTTGTTTTTAAAACCTGTAATCCGGAAATAAAGCTTCACAAAGGCTCCACGTATTTCATCTTCAAGATAGGCTCCGATAAACGGACAACTTCGGTGTTTTCTATTTGTTAATCTACGACTTTTTTCTCGTAAATCTATGAGATTTTAAGTCGTAAATTTACGAGATAAAAACTCGTAAATTTACGAGATAAAATCTCGTAATTTTTTTTTGGTGGCCCTAATACTCCGTCGTAAAAAGCATTTCTGGTTTTGACTTTTATTTTTAATTATGCTACAGAATTGCTTCCATAGAATATAGGTGTTTTAAATGTAATTAAAAATTATCTTAATATTTTTAACCACATAATCTAAAAAATTGTGTTTGGCGCAGATTATAGGCTGTGTTTATGCACATTGACAGTAACTCAATGGCTCTATTGGTAGGAGAGATGTCTAACTGGAATGTAAAATCTCTTAACTTGCCTAGTAATGCTCTATGCAGTCCAGTAAGAACTGCAGGATGTGGCCACAGTAGGTAGTCTGGGTATTGTTTTTCTGACTGCTGTGTCATTACCTGAACTTGGATAAGAGGGAGTGGATAGATGGATAAAGAGGTGGAGGGGCAGATGGATGGAAAAACTGAATAGCTTTTTTCCAGTTGACAGAGTACATTTCTATGCTTATGGCACTATTTATTCATATAGGTGGGCCAATTTGGAGTCGAAAAATATATATTTTATTCAAGATTTTAATGATTAATGTTTTTTAGAAATTCCCTTTTTGGACACATTTTTGTTGCTCACCATTTAGTGTTACAACAACTGCCAACATCCACAGGCACCTGGGATAACTTGTTCATCACAAAGTGCTTCCATGATGCTGCTTTAAAATTGCATCAAGGATGTATTGTATGGTGGCAAGCCATTAACACAAACACTATTTTGTGAGCCAGGTGTTAGTGAAGCTCGCCAGTAGATAAATTATTGAGCTTGAGGTCATAAACTGCGGACTATGGGAAAGATTCTCTCTCATTGTTTTCTGTTCAAAAGGCATGGCTCTGTTGGTTAAAACAAGTCAAAGAAGCCCAACATAATCCCACTACCACCATTACCTGTTTGACTGTTATGGTGATATTTTTCTAAAATGTTTGTATTAATCCAATTGTACCACAAAGCACACCTCTAAAAATGTTTGTTTAGTTGTATCGTCCTAACATTTTTCACAAGCTTTTTTCAACTGGGAAATAAGTCTTAGTTCCCTGCTTCTGTAGTTTCTTTGTCCTTAAACTGTCCTCTGGATGCATTCTTATCAAGCCTTTATATGAAATCTCATATTTGCCTTTAACTAAGTTAAGTGAGACCTGCAGTTCAGGACAAGTTCTATAACCTCTTGGATGAGTTTTTGTCTTTTTGGAGTCATATCAATCATTCAATCAAAACTTTATTTGTAAAGCACTTTAACATCCACTGGAGTGCTGCACAGGTAAGATAAAAATCAATTACAACTAGAGATAAAATATAACAGTAACAGTAAAATAAACATGGCCTAATTGTCATCTACTCTGGTGTTTAAAGCCATTGAAAAAAGATGAGTTTTTAGGAAAGATTTAAAATCATATAAGGATATTTGTCAGTTATTCACTACTGGTTATGTTTGCCACTGTTCCTAGTAACCATATTTGCTGATAATGACTCTCACTACCATTCTCTGGTGTCCCAGAATCCTTTAAAACCCATTCTACACCGATACAGATACACATCTGGTCTTAAACCTCTTTAGATGGTAGCAAATTCATTAGAATGCTTAATTTTTTAACAACTTTTTGTCACTGTACAGCTACAGTCCTCGGCAACGCGCTTTCAAGTGACCACTTCCAATGGTCCAATCTGGGTTAACACAGGTTTCTGCGTTCAAAATGCTCTCATTCACGCATAGCTGCACATATTCTTAAGACAGTTTTCAGGTTTTACGAATAAAAATTTAGCACTAAGCCTCTTCCAACTGTATTTGGTAGACATGTGCTACTATTGGGTTGCTAAACGCGCATTTAAGAATGAGCGTGCATTTAAGAATGAACGTGTATTTAAGAATGCACGTTTAACGTGTTTTTAAACGCAAGTCAGTGTAAATGTAGCTTTAGTGTGGCAAAAAAAATGACAACATGGAATCTGTTTCATCATATATTAAGGGAGCACAATTATAATATCAAAGATGTCTGTAAGCTATAACCAGGTAAGTGTGACGATGATGCAAATACCAAGGGAAAAAGGTGTCAAATACTTCTTACATGTACTCTATTTTCAAACTTGTGCAAACTCAACAATATACCATTAAAAGAAATAGAAATAAAACTTACTCATTAGTTGGATTCTGTCACAGGTGACAAAAGGGACAAACCTCTTTTTTAACGAGTCTCTCAGCCTGCAAAAGTGTAGTTGAAGATGCGACCGCTCTTGCACACCCACACATGGACATGCAACCATTTGTGTCCATTACACACTTGTATTCATGTTCCTGGTAGAGCAGGCCTCTCCCTGCCTCAGACTGAAAAATGTCAGCCCTCCTCTCCCCTCAACCCCCCTCCTCCCATCCCTGCATGCTGATAAAGGTCATGAATAATACATATTAAGCACTGTACTGAAGGCCGAAACCAAACTGTTAAAATATTGATCTTGGCCAATCATAATAAAGAGAAATTACTGAAAGCGATCCATCACCATAAGCCGAGTGTCTGCCTCCACTCCGAGCTTCACTTGCTCAATTTCCCTCCTCTGTGTAGCGGCATATTACGGCTCAATAATAATAAAGATGATATCGGAGCTGCAATTGCCGCCCGTGAGCACTGAAAGGTAGTGTGTTGTCATGCAAATTAAGTGACAACAAATCCATAACACGACTAAATATATTTGGAGGATTACGTCCTGTTCATCTGTGGAGAAAAATAAATACTTTCAGTATTTGCCAGTGCTCGCTCCTCGCAGCTCTCCATATTCCAAATGGTGCATGACATTTGAGTTGTGTGTTAGACGAGCGCGAGTAGGAGTGTTTATTGATGTGTGCAGGTTGTGAGAGAATTTGTGTGTAATTTCTCGTACTGCATGACGGCTTTCAATTCAACATGCAGATGCACAACCGTATGAAGAGAGCAGTCAAAAAATCCTGTGCTGTAAGCCTTGTTTTATGTAGCGCACACATTTGTCCTGTTATCATTTGAGGGAGTAAGGGGGAAAAAAAGTGGCAAACTTTGAGCTCCAACATGAAACTCCTGCTGACATTTCACATGGCCGTTAACGGCACCTAGAGGTGATCATACCAGGCCGCCTGCCCAACTAAGCAGAACGTTCCCACGCTTAATGAGTTTTTAAATATTAAAAAGCAGCACACATCGTCGCCACTATTGTGAGCTCTTAATTTACCAAGCAATTAGGCGCAGGCCCTCATTTATCAGCATGTGTTCATTTGCTGAAAACCTAGTCACTTTTTATTAATCGACGCCACAGAAACAGCGAGGTGAAATTAATGTGAGTCCAACGGAGGTCAAGCCAATCGTGCTAGCTAGCTGCGACTCAGTGAAACGGGAGATAAATAGGAAGTGTGCTTAGGCAGTCACACCACAGAGATTTTGGAGTTATGATGCTCACCAAGGGAGCGGCCTCGTCGTCTGGTAAGGTGAAGAATCGGGAAGACATAACGTGTGTGTGATTGTCTGCCTTTAACTTTTGTTCAGGAGGAAATAAACCAAACGTATGCAAAAGGGAAAATAGCTTTTTATCATATTCCAAAGGTATTGTCCAAAACATTGAGAAGGTGGTGTCAGATTGGTCAGCACTTCAATGCAAGGAATCTGTTTCCTAAGGCTTGGATTATGGGGCGGAGGTGGAATATTGGAGGAGGCAAGTGAGACCTTGTGATGTCATATCCCTCAAACCTCCTAGAAAACCATGCTATACAATATGTCAGTTCATCTATCTACAGTGGGGATAAAAAGTATTTAGTCAGCCACCAATTGTGAAATTTCTCTCACTAAAAAAGATGAAAGACCTTTAATTTTCTTTATTAAACTATGAGATACAAAATGAGATTTAAAAAAAAAAACAGAAAATCACATTGCTTGATTTTTAAAGAATTAATTTAAAAATTATGGTGGTAAAATAAGTGCTTGGTCAATAAAAAAAGTTCAACTCAATACTTTGCTATATACCTTTTGTTGGCAATGACAGCAGTCAAATGTTTTCTAGTCCCCCATGGAGATCTCATCTAGAGCAATGATGTTTTGGGGCTGTTGCTGGGCAACAATGACTTTGAACTCCCTCCAAAGATTTTCTATAGGGTTGAGATCTGGAGACTGGCTAAAGCCACCCCTGGACCTTAAGAGGTTTCTCATGAAGCCACTCCGTCGTTTTCCGGGCAGTGTGTTTGGAATAGGTGTCATGCTGAAAGATCCAGCCACATTTTATCTTTAGTGCCCTTGCTGATGGTAGGAGGTTTTCACTGAAAATCTGTCAGTAAATGGCTCCATTTATTCTTTCCTTCAGAGGAATCAGTCGTCCTTGTAATTTCACTGAAAAACAGCACCATAGCACAACGTTTCCACCTCCATGCTTTACAGTTGGTATAGTGTTCTTTAGATGCAACTTATTCTTTCTCCTCCAAACACGACAAGTGGAGTTCTTACCAAAAAGTTCAATTTTGGTTTCATCTGACCATAAGGCATTCTCCCAATCCTCTTCTGGATTATCCAAATGCTCTCTATCAAGCTTCAGATGGCCCTGCACATGTACTGGCTTTAGCAAAAGGACACTGCAGAATTTGAGTCCCTGGCAGAATGGTAGCTGATGGTAGCCTTTGTTACTTTGGTTCATCATCTCTGCAGGTCATTCACTAAGTCCCACCGTGTGGTTCTGGGATTTTTGCTCAGCTTTCTTGTGATCATTTTGACACTGCGGGGTGAGATCTTGTGGGCACCCCTAGTTAGAGTGAGATTATCAGTGGTCTTGTATCTCTTCCATTTCCTGATAATTGCTCCCACAGTTGATTGCTTCACACCAAGATGCTTACCTATTGCCGATTCAGTTTTTCTAGTCTGGTGTAGGTCAACAATTTTGTGTCTGGTGTCCTTAGACAGCTCTTTGGTCTTGGTCATAGTGGATTTTGGATTGTGACTGTTTGAGGTTGTGAACAGGTGTATTTTTTTTGTCCCACTGTATATATATCTTCCCCTTTGCTCTGTTTCATTTCTCCTATAGGTTGTATGTTGTAAGCCCTTTCTGACACTGTCCTATCCATTTACCAGGGGTTGGGACTGGTACAACCAGGACACTGCCTTGCCATGTTGAGGCTGCATTTATATATTACACTGTTTTATTTGCTTTTCTTTTTACATTGAATAGACAGATCAGAGAGCACTTTAAGCATTTTTCTTAAAACATTTTTCATATTCTGGATTAAATAGACCATCACTTTTAAGGGGGCAATGGTGGTCTATGAGAATATCTCAAAATCACTACATTCTATTAACCATGCTTGACAAATCTTTTATAGTGTAGCTTTATTTTGATGACCAAAAACCTTAAACAGTCTGTGTTTTTTTTTTTTTTAAAGTAGCCTGAGACCTCAGACAAATGACAATAGTCAAAGATGTTGCTGCATAAATTCTAAGGCAGACAATAAAATGTTCACTTTTGAGAACTTAAATTTTATTACCCAAGTCTTTCAAATAGAGTGAAGCACTTTTTGGAAACTGTATAATATTCATAGTTGTTGCAACTCCCATTCTTTAAAAAAATATTTTTATTCTGGCCTGAACCCTTGGAATATAGGCAAAGTCCTTCTTAAATTCAAATTCTAGGTATTTTCAAGACAAAGAGTAAGGGCACAGCTACATTGTTAATGTTGTTTTTTTATTATTATTATTATTATTATTATTATTATTGTTACTGCTCAAGCCCTCATAATGAGAGCAATAATAATATCTGTTGCCCATCAAATGCTACATTTAATGGCCAGGCCCCTTCAGTATATTGAT
The DNA here is from genome assembly GCA_037389245.1 of Oryzias sinensis. Taxonomy (NCBI): domain Eukaryota; kingdom Metazoa; phylum Chordata; class Actinopteri; order Beloniformes; family Adrianichthyidae; genus Oryzias; species Oryzias sinensis. The sequence goes on from CM074510.1 coordinate 15,098,200, forward strand.
AACATCAATATCTCCACTACTCAGAATATTTTTACCACCGCTATAATAATGAGATTATATTTTAGGTTATCTATTGCCAGATGCTTCTTAAACAGTATGTAAGCTATGATGGTGGATGAAAATGCTTTTAGGCCCCAAAAATATTTTTATTCCTACATCACTAGTGTCATCATAATTATTGTTTAAAACGTATTATGGCTAAAGTCATCATAATGAGGACAATACACAACATTATTATTGATCAGAATTATTACATTAAAATGGCGGAATCACTCAAAATAAGTGTATAAACTATAATGTCAATGTTTAAAAGTATTTTCTTTGCAAATTTGCTTTAGGAGCTCCCACATATTGTTGTATTTTTGCATTAAAAGGGCCCTACAATGGGAGCCAAGACAGTTATTACCTTTTTATTAGTAGGCTTACACTAAATATAAAACAATTTCTTGGACAGTTAACATGCCACCGACCTTCCTATATTGCGATGCCTGCAGTGCAAATGGACCAGTGGATATCAGCCTTTATATTCAGGTGCAACTTGTACGTGATTTAAAAAAAATAAATAGCAACAACCGCTAGAGGGCACTGTAGGTAGTCGACGAAGAAGAAGAAGTGCCCCTCAGCCTGAAGGTGCTTACACACTGTCTTTGTTGACTTGCGTTGAAGCGGCCGCTTTCACGTAGACCAGAATTTCGGGGTTCTACGTCCGGAACTCTCATGATCATACGTCACTACATAAGTTTTTAAGTCTGGTAGATATAAATTTGCCGTTTATTGACCAGTTGAACTGAAAGCTGTGGTGCAGCAACCAATGGGGGACTCGGATTTAAGAGTTCCGTGTATGTGGCGTCCTTATGAAAACACAGAAGTACCAACTGCTGTAAAGATGATCACGAAGAAAAAAATAATAATTGTGTTTTGTTGTACTTGCTTCTGTTGTACTTTAAAAATAAAACTGTAAAAAAGGTTGTTTCATATTGATGGTGACATGCCCACAGGATAACACACATAAACACTGTAACATTTTCGCCATGTACAACAAAAGTTTCAACTGAAAGTAAAAAAACGTAACATCATTTATGAACCAAGACATTTATTAATGTTATGAATATTATGAAGCACCTGTTCGCTCATCTTTATACCGTGTGGTCAGTGCTTTTTTGTGGAAGAATTAAGCTGGAAGAAGGCTTAGGGCAGGCTAACACGGGCTAACAACTTGATTAGCCTGATGGACACAAAATCCAGGACGCAATCTGCGTCTTGGCTGCACATGAATGTGTGGGAATAACATCAGCCTTTATTTTGTCGGGACACAAATGGAAACACAAATCCACTTGATTGTTTGAACGGTTTTTAAGGACTGAGCGACATTTATTTCTGCTCTGAAAAGTTCACACACCGCCCCAAAGCCACTCTGTGAGCTAGCGGCCCGAGCTCTGTTCGAACACGGTTCCTGCTGAGTACTGCAGCCGCTAACCCAGAGCGGCGGGACAGCTCGCAGTCTGAATTCTCCCCCACATAACAAAACAACAAAACGCACACGTAAAAAAAAATCCCCCCCCCCCCCCAGAAACAAAATTATTAATCCGGCTGCTCTGCTCACTCGGGTGCCAGTGGACCGAGTGAGCTTGGGGGGGCACGAAGCGCCCCCTCGTGAGGGGTGTAAGAGAGGGGAGCGCCAGCGGGGCGCCAGCAGGGCGCAAGCGGAGCGGCGCTTTTAACGGGGCGTCCACAGAGCAGCTGGTCGGCCCCGTATGCGCTCCAAAGCTTTCTCACAGCGAAACACCATCTATGCATGACGTAAACCAGAGCAGTAGTGACACACGATCGGAATGACCGTTTACATGCTCCACGATCAGATAAACGATCGGTATAACCCACCTATCTCGATCGGAAAGAAATTCTGATCCGAACGAGTCTGATCGGGGAAGAGTATTCCGAACGGCGCGTTTACATGACGCATTTTCTTTACTTTTGCCCATGTAAACGCGGCTACTGTAAATTAACTGACGGTGGTGAGAAGGACTCCTCATGCAACACAATAGAGAGGTACTGCAGACTGACCAGTGTAAATTTGGGGTAAAACTGTTTTTAAGATACATTAACTGCGGAAGTTGTTGAAGGTTGATGCAAATGTTTTAAAACATTCTGATTTTTAGCTCATTGTTTAATATGACTCAATGGTGGAAAGTTTTTATCATTTTTTAGAAACTTCTCTCAGATAAGAGAAATTAAACTTGACATTACATGAGTCTCATCTTCAAGACTCTAAATGGAATTTTGACTTAAGGTTTTTGACTTTGGAACTTGTAAAAAACCTCAACGATGTTGCACAGCTATTTGTTTATTGTTGAGTTTATGATAACTCTGTGAAGGCACTCTCATCGGAGTTGAAACAAGATTTGGACTTGTTACCAAGTTGTTACTTAAGTGTAGACATTTAATTAACTCAGTAAAATGACCAGTGGTGTCCAAATGCCTGTGAGGGGTTTCAAATTCCTTTAAATAACTACCGTGCTACGATTTACTCTATTGTTGTATCGTTTCAAATCTTTCCCCATCCACCTTTGCACAACCTGTAAAGTGTAAGAAATAGGGCAGCTTTGTGACAGATGAAATTTATTAAAATAATGTACTTTTTAAAGTATGTTTTATATAATAAAAATAAATACCAAAATACAGACTTATACCTAATTGGTAGTAAATGTGCGCAACATTTTTTTGTTCTCGTTTCCTTTAGCACACTCCTATCTCGCTGTACTCTTTCTTGCTCATGCTCTGTAGCCCCCATTTCTCTGTGGTTTGGTGAACTGGAGGGGTGTGCACAACCCAGTTGGCCACAATCCTCTGTAAAATGATCAACAAGAGGGAGATGCACAATCATGCACTCCTCTCGTGCGTCTCTCCTCTCCATGCTGTCTCAACACGACACCGTTTCCGCTTTGTAATTGCGCAATTAGTGCCACAGCCTGGTTTTCATATATCACAAATGGCTAGCTGCTGCTATTAAAGCAGCCACTGCGCTGGGTTAGCGGGCACAGCTAGCCGAGGTGCATTAAGGGCAACGTTTTGCAAAATGTGAGCCAATTTATCATGATCTGTTTTTCACTCCCACCCACTGCTAAAACGCCCCTACTGCCTTGTCTTTGAGCCTGACCTTGCAGTAAGCCAGTGCGTGTGTGTTTGTGTGTCGGTGGTTCAATTTGCTCATTGTTACTCGCTTGCATAATTTCAAGCGGCTGGCTCAGCGCAGCGCCTCACATCAAGACACGCATACACCCAAAGTTGTGCGCACACCCACGTGCGCGCCGGCCACTGATTGCTCCCCTATTCTTCTCTTTTCCTCTCCAAGCACAATCCACTCATTTATATGCCGAAGCTGAACACTATTTGTTTGTAAAATGGCAAACAGAATAACTCTGGTAATTCCTCCTCACCGATTTATTTCAGTCTTTCCCTCTTAGCTGTCATAAGCAGTGCATTAACAGAGTCAGACAAATCCACTCCTTCTTATGCACCCCCCCCTCTCCCGTCTTCTGCTGTTGTGTCAGGTGATGTAAGCCAAAGATGACACTGAGCTCAGAAGAACCCTGCTGGCTTTTTTGCCCCGGAGAACCACCCCAAGCAGCAGAATGCTACCCTGTGCAGGCACGCCCCGCTGAGCAGCCAGAGGGGGGCTGAGGCTTGAGGTAGGGCTGGTGGAAGCTGAAGGTGATGCGGGGTGAGGAAAAAAAAAAAAAAGCTTCTGTGGAGTCTGAGGCTGTTGGTGAGGAACAGGAAGTGCATTTCAAAAAATGTCTTAATTAGATGAGCTTTTCCTGCTCAGAAGGTGAGGTTTGATCAAAAACAAAAGGATTGAATGAGTTTAGACTTTTGAGCTTTTACTGTTCCAATCAACATTTATAACCCTTTGTTAATCACACACCACAGGTTGGGTTTTCTTCCTCTAGGGCCGGCAGAGGCTTTTTGATGGCTAAACTAGGGGTCTGGTGATAACCGCATCACCGCACGTTATTTTTATTTTTTTTAAGTTCTGCATATGGTGTGTGATTGGAACTATAATAAACACGTGAAACTCATTCATCTTTGCTGATAATTTACTTTTTCTGCTAGTCCTGTGTTCAGACTTCAAGGGTTTCTGGGGAAAACCTTTTACTACTGTTTTCCTTCACTCCCTGCTCTGCGCTGCGCCTCTCACACCTTCTTGCTCTGCACGCGGCTCTCACTCCCACTACGATGCACGCGCTCCCTCTACTTGCGTTTTAATTATTAATTTCCATTGGATTCATTTCCATTACAAGCTGCGTGGGTTCTTGAGTGCGCCCGTCGGAGGATTTTCTTTTTTTTTTTTTCTTTTGGGGGGGGGGGGTATTACTGTTCTCCTTCACTAAGTAACAGCCGGGATTTTTTTTTTTTTTTGGGGAGGGGTGGCGTGTGGTTATCGATTACACTGCGCCCCCTGCTGGTTCATCACCGCGGTGATCGAAAATCCCACACCGTCACAGCTCTAGGCTAAATACACATCTGCAGTGGATGTTCGATTGGCCATTCTGCATGTCAGTCAAGTGACATACTTCAAGGTGAGGATGATTCTTCGCTGACGACATTTTAAAAAAATGTGATCGACCGGTTGATCATAATCGATGTAATGAGCAACCCTGCTGAAGAGTAATCAATTAACCTATGAAGCATGTTTTTGGACTGTCGGTGGAAACCGGAGTGCCTGGAGAAAGCCCATTCGTGCACGGCCTGAAAATGGTAACTGAGATTTCAAACAGGGCCTTGTCGCTGTGAAGCAAGAGCACTAAACCACTGCCCTACAGTACAGCCCTTTCTTTTTAACCATTTTGTGATATGAGGTTTTTTAGATTCGGGATGTGGGCACATTTTTTTCTCCATATCCAAACTGCGTGATGCATATGCCTCGTTACTTTCTTGCATTAATTTTGCTCTCTGATCCATCTCTTGACACTGTTAATGAACTGCACCAGGGTTCACTTGCAAGTGAATTGAGGACTCTTTGTTTTTAGTCTTGCCAGAGGGGTTTTAGAACATCTTAAAAACGTCCTCAACAACGTTGTTTTGCAGCTTGTTGTAGGCTTGTCTCCAACCCCAAAATATAGTTCTCTCACATTTCATGCACTTTCACAGAAAGCTATGCTGTTTGTCTTTCTCATTTTAAGAGCATGTTTACAATTACTTTGATACCAGGTTAAGACTCTGTGACTGACTCAAAATGAGCTGGTAATTCCTCAGTTTAGGCCAACAGCAACATTCCAGTGAGTTGCAATCAAACCTGATAATAAGATAGTGTTCTTTTCTTTTTAAGAAGAATTCTAATAAAATCCTAAAGCTTTACAATTGAGTGGTCTCTATTTACACTTTACTTTCAATGTTTCTTTATTTATATAATCTCTTTACAGATTTTTTGGGAGTATTTTCAATTTCAAGATGGAGCCAGAATTATTTCACCTCATTCTTTTTGTTGTCCATCTTTTCTTTGTCTACCAATCTTCGTCAGCTCTAATCATGGTGCTGCAATAACTGTCTTCCACTTCACACTATTGCTCACCCAAATGTGTTCTATGCTCCATCTCATCATGTAATGCCTGTCACATTGGGCAAAGACACACAGTTGTTTTGCTGACAGCCGAAATGTCATACAGTAAGTCTTGTTTCCATATAACAGGCTATAAAGTTTTTAAATGGACAAATTTCATTGTGATTTTTAGGGAAAAGACACATGAACAGATGTAAAAATGTCATAAGCCAGCACATGCACATCCTGACTAACACACAGCCACTGAACTGCCATTTCAGCTACCATTTCTCCCACCTTGGTGTTAATGTGTTTGTCGCTACTTGATAAACACCCACTTGTTTTAAATTTTTCACAAGAGTCTTGGCACTACTGCTGCACTGGCGATGTGGACAAGTGAGCAATTGCTATTTTGTTGTATAGATTGCAGAGCTAGTTGCTAACTTTTTTGGAGGACTAACAATGGATCCCTCTTTTTTGCCCACCTTCTATTAAGTGAGAAGTGGCAAAATACAATCTAAGAAGAGGTCAGATGAGGTGAGGTGAATGAACTTCCCTACAATGCAAACTGGGTTATTTTAAAGTGTTTTGAAAAGGTCTTTGAAAATTTTACTAATTTACAGTGTCTGCAAAAAGACTGGCTACATTTATAATTAAATGATTAAATTTATAGCTAGTTGCTTTACCAGAGTTACTATGGAGTAGAGCTGCTGCTCCTTCGTATCAAGTGGGGAGGTGATTGTGTTCGAATTCCCTCACTATTGGCTATACTTAGTGCCATATATAGGGCTTTCACAGTTTTATTGGGGTACCTGGATCTAAAATTCTAATATTCAATGCCCTTGAACTTTCCCAAAAGCCACAATTCGCTGTTTTGAATGATTTGTCATCTGAAAAAAAATTTAATTACCTTTATTTTGTTAATCCAAGTTTGCATCATCAGATTACAATGAAAATAAATAGTCTTCCTATTTACCAGATTTTACTTCAGACGTCATACCCGGCATTTAAATAAATTAGTGCCGGGGCAAAAATTACCAGGGCACCAAAGTAGTGAGGGGATTTGGACAAAGCATATGTCTCTTGGCTGACTATTGAACACTGGGATTCCCTTGGAGGAGCTGGAGGAAATGGCTGGTCATCTTTGATGTTCCCCCACAACCCAGTCCCGGATAAGCACGAGAAAATTGATGGATGGATACTTTGCCACAAAATTGCTGCTGTAGAAATTAAAAAGACTATTTGGCTGTTTTTACTGTCATACACTGTATTACAAGTTAAAAGCCAGAAAATAACATTGAAATCAGATTTCAGTTGAAGTCATTATAAACAGCTACTTCGCTAAAGTTGTCAAGGAGAAATTTATATTATTTGTTCAATCTTATATATTTTAAGATAATTATAAGGTGTTTTTGAGACTCATTTACGTTTCACCCTGGGTGGAGTTGTGAGATGCATGAATGTGAAATACATTCTTATAGTCATATCTACATATCTACAACTAGGTAGCTTTTAGTCAACTTGTTTTAAGTTGTTTTCTGAACCGTCCGAATGTGTGTTTTTTCCAGATGATAGACATATACAGGAACCCTCTCTTCTTTCAATACCATTTCTACTTCCTGTCAGGTTTAATGGGAACAAATTGAAGACCGTCTTTGCAGCTGAGTGAGCAGCATCATCTCCCTTGGATGCAAGTCTGTGATACAGTATGTTAGCTGGTGCGCGTCTGCGCTGATGCTTGTTTCCAGAGATCAGAGACAGACACCCCGGGTGTGTGAAGTATTCCCGTCATGCATCTCGCCATGCCTGGACAGCCCACGCCCACTCATCAACCCCACATTATCGCTCTCCTCTCTTTTCTTCCCTCCCGTTCTGCGTGTGCTTTTTCCTCGCTCCGTCTCTGTGATCTCTCTGTTTATGTTTGACCTTTTCGCCGTTCTGCACCAGTTAATGATGGTACAGGGATAGCAGGTGTGCTGCATTAGCCGACTTCTGCCTTGGCGGAACAAATTAGAGGTCCGCCGACACCGAGGCCCAACCTTTCCCTGCCCGTGCTCCCATTGGCAACAGCGAAAAACAAACACACCCACAATTGCCTGCACAACACCGGCAGATATGTGGAGCACTGCAGCAGTAATCCCTCGCTCGCTCCGGGGCTGTCAGGTGTGCGCAATTTTGACTGAAACTAAACAAGCCTGCTAAGTAATCTTCTCGTCGAGAAAAAAAGGACAGGAGACAATGAGGAGGCAAGATAAATAATCGTGCTTTGTTTGAAGCACTCGCCCAGGTTTACAAATACTATACTCTGCTGATTTTGCATAACTAAACGACGGCGTTGCTTTGATTTTTCAGCTTTTTCTTTTCTCCTCCCGCAGGGCCATGCTGTGTATTGTATTTGAAGAGTGAAAGAGATTGAAAGATAGGAGTGTAGAGGGAAAAACAGATTACTGCCTCTCACATGTGCATACAAAAGCACGCACACACACAAGTGTATTCTTCCCTATAGTATCCTAATAATACTCAAAACCTTCCTATCTCCCTCCGCCTTCACTCTCGCTACACCTCTCTGACTTTGCAGAGTCAAATCAAGGCAGGCCACTCTCTGAAATGAATCAAAGGGGAGCACAGGCTGGATTTGGACCCCCGCTGCTCGGGAGGATTTATGTGGAACTGAGTTTGGAGGTTTGCCTGAATGCAGATATGGCGTTCGATGCTGAGAGATTTGAAAATAAAACAAAAAAACTTGTCGTGTGGCTTCAGAAAGGCAGGTAAACACTACCTGAAGCCACTGGAGACTTTAGCTGAGATTCTAATAATGTTTCATAGGGGTAAAAAAAGACTCATGAATGCTGCAAATGTGATCTCATTCTAGAACATTCATCAAGTAAGACTGAATGAGTTGGTTTGAGTTTCAACAGGACCCAGATTTTTATTCACGTGTTTCATCAAATAAATTAAATAATACACCTAAAATATTACATAAAATCTTTTGTGACAAAGAGCTTTATTGCTAACTTTAGTTGGTTTCTCTTTAACCAATAAAACATTGATTTGAAATTGTAAATACAAATTTTTATTGCAGAAATCCTTTGACTTTTAGATTAAAGAGTTGTCAAGGAACTGTTGGGAGAGGGGAGTGGATAACTGAATCCAAGTGCAGACACAAACTGATAGAAGTTAGGTTATTTAATTTGACTTGGCAGGTAGACTGATAGGCAGGCAGGCAGACTGGAAGGCAGGCAGGCAGGCAGGCAGGCAGGCAGGCAGACTGGAAGGAAGGCAGGCAGGCAGGCAGGCAGGCAGGCAGACACAGGGTGAACAATAATCTGGCGCTGGCTGGAGATCCTCCTCAGGAATAAATAGAGTCTGTGATGGCCTGCAGGTGTGGAGGTGCTGATTGTAGAGATGAGCAGCAGGTGTTGGGCTCCAAGGAGGAGGCATGCTCAACAGAACCACAACAGTACCCCCCCCTCAACGGGAGCCACCAGGCGACGGAAAACGGTCTGGACGACGCCTGCGAAGATCCCGGATCAGGGAGCCATCCAGGATAAAGGACCGAGGAACCCAGGCACGCTCTTCCGGGCCATACCCCACCCAGTCAACGAGGTACTGGAACCCTCGACCACGTCGACGAACATCCAGAAGACGTCGGACAGAGTAGGCGGGCCGGCCACCAACCAACCGGGCGGGAGGAGGGGGCTTGGAAGGAGGGACCAAGGCACTGGAACAGACCGGCTTGAGGTGTGAGACATGGAAAACGGGATGAACCTTCATGGAGGCAGGGAGCCGGAGCTTGACCGCAGACGGGTTGATGACAGCCAAAACCTCAAAGGGGCCCAAGTAACGGGGAGATAGCTTCCTTGAGTCAGTACGGAGTTGGATATTCTTGGAAGACAGCCACACCTTCTGACCAGGGCTATAGCAGGGAGCAGAAGACCTCCGGGCATCAGCCACGCGGCAGCTACGTTCCCGAGCACGCAGGAGTGCCCGATGAGCCAATCTCCACACTCGACGGCACCTGCGGATGTGCAGCTGGACAGATGGCACAGAAACCTCCTCCTCCTGGGCTGGAAACAGGGGTGGCTGAAACCCCAGAGAGCATTCAAATGGTGACAGACCTGTAGCAGAGCAGGTGAGGGAATTATGGGCATACTCAACCCAGTCCAAGTAATCACTCCAGGAGGAGGGGTTTGCCTCAGTCACACACCGCAGGGCTGTCTCCAGATCCTGGTTGGCGCGTTCGGCCTGTCCGTTGGTCTGAGGGTGAAAACCAGAGGACAAACTGACGGTAGCACCGATGGACCGACAAAAGGCCTTCCAAACTTGGGACGTGAATTGAGGGCCTCTATCCGACACAATGTCAGCAGGAAGCCCGTGAAGACGGAAAACGTGATGGACAAGGAGGTTGGCAGTGTCAGTAGCAGAGGGTAGTTTGGGAAGGGCCACATAATGGACAGCTTTGGAGAAACGATCCACAATGGTAAGTATGGTGGTGTTACCTCGAGACAAGGGCAAACCGGTGACAAAATCCAAAGCTATATGAGACCAAGGGCGGCCAGGAACGGGTAGAGGACGGAGGAGACCAGCAGGGGGTTGATGCGAGGCCTTATTACGAGCACATGTTGGGCAGGCAGCAACATACTGCCGTACGTCCTTCTCCAAGGTCGGCCACCAGAATCTGCGTCTCAGCAGCGAGCAGGTGCGGGCCCCACCAGGATGACAGGTATGGCGAGAGGTGTGACCCCACTGGATGACCTGTGAGCGAACAGAGTCTGGCACAAAAAGGCGATTAGCAGGGCCTGTACCTGGATGTGGTTGTTGTTGCTGGGCCTCTAAAACTTTGTCCTCGATCTCCCAAGAGACAGCAGCAAGTGTACATGATGAAGGAAGGATGGGTTGCGGCAGTGTTGGTGCATCTAAAGTAAACTGGCGAGACAAGGCATCAGGTTTCTGGTTCTTGGAACCTGGCCTGTAGGACAAAAGAAAGTTAAAACGAGTGAAAAACAAAGACCACCGCGCCTGACGGGGATTGAGTTGTTTTGCTGATTGTAGGTAGGAGAGGTTTTTATGGTCAGTCCAAATGATAAAAGGATTCTTGGTTCCTTCCAACCAGTGTCTCCAATGTTCCAAAGCTAGCTTAACAGCCAACAACTCTCGATCTCCCACATGGTAATTTCTCTCAGCTGGGGTCAGGCGTCGGGAGAAAAACGCGCAAGGGTGCAATTTTTGTGTGTCCATGGATCGCTGTGACAGAACTGCTCCTACCCCAGTGTCAGATGCGTCTACCTCCACGATAAATTGCAGGGTTGGATCAGGATGACGAAGAACAGGAGCTGATGTGAACCTCTCTTTCAGCGTGGAGAAGGCCTTGGCTGCCTCCTCTGACCAGTGGAAAGAGACAGATGGAGAAGTTAATCTTGTCAGGGGAGCAGCTATCTGACTGTAATTTCGGATGAACCTGCGGTAGAAATTGGCGAACCCCAGGAAACGTTGTAGTTGTTTTACAGTGGTGGGGGTAGGCCAGTCTGCTACAGCTCGTATCTTTTCAGGGTCAGCTTTGACCTGCTTGTTCTCAAAGATGTAGCCGAGGAAGGATATGGAGGTGGTGTGGAACTGACACTTCTCAGCTTTCACGAATAACCGGTTTTCCAATAGTCTCTGTAGCACTTGTTGCACATGTTGGATGTGCTCTGTGACTGAGGGGGAGAAAATAAGGATGTCATCTAGATAGACAAACACAAACCGGTTCAAGAAATCTCTTAGAACGTCATTTACAAGTGCTTGGAAAACTGCAGGGGCATTACAAAGACCAAAAGGCATAACCAGGTATTCAAATTGGCCTAGTGGAGTGTTGAAGGCCGTCTTCCATTCATCTCCCTCCTTCATCCTTACCAGATGGTAGGCATTTCGAAGGTCTAGTTTGGAGAAGATTGTGGCATCCTGGAGAGAGTTAAAAGCTGAATCAATGAGTGGCAGGGGATATTTGTTCTTCACAGTGATGTTGTTCAACCCCCGGAAATCGATGCAGGGACGGAGAGTACCCTCTTTCTTCGTGACAAAGAAAAACCCAGCTGCTACTGGAGAAGAAGAGGGTCTGATGATTCCTGCAGCTAGAGAAGTTGTAATGTAGTTTTCCATGGTTTCCATTTGTGGCCTAGACAGGTTATACAGACGGCTGGTTGGTAGAGGGGCCCCTGGGAGCAGGTCAATAGCACAATCATAAGGACGGTGTGGTGGAAGGACAAGGGCACGATCCTTACAGAAAACTTCCTTAAGGTCATGATAGACTTCTGGAATGGTGGACAGGTCAGGTGGGGATGTAGTGGAAGGACCTGAAGGCACAGCAGAGAGAAGACAGGATGTGTGACATGTGTCGTTCCAGTTCAGGATGGTCCCCGTCCTCCAATCCACATGAGGATTGTGTGAGACCAACCAAGGATGTCCAAGGACCACTGGGTTTTCTGGAGAGTCAACTATGAGAAATTGGAGCTGTTCGTGGTGATTACCAGAGGTAATAAGCTTAATTGGGGCGGAGCGTTGAGTGATCCGGTAAAGCTCCCGGCCATCTAAAGCTCGTGCCACAGTGGGTGAAGGGAGGTTCTCTAGAGGAAGACTGATCTGGGACGCCAAGGTCTGGTCAAGGAAGTTAGCCTCTGCTCCTGAGTCCACCAATGCCAGAACTGGATGGGACGACTGATTAATGCACAGCGTAGCCGAGAGCAGGGTCTTTGTGTGGGTGATGTTAGTTGAGGTAGTCGTGGTCGTCAATACCCCCACCGCTACTGACGACCACTGTCTTTTGGCCGGATTGGACAGGAAATGACAACATGTCCAGGAGTTCCACAGTACAGACAGGCCCCACTAGATATTCGTCGCTGGCGTTCCTCAGTGGAGAGGCGGGCTCGACCCAGTTGCATAGGTTCCTCAGGTGGAGGGCTTGCAGCATGGAGCAGGTGAGAAGGTGGACATGAGGAGATGAATGAACGTGGACTAGGTCCCTGTTCCCTTGCTCTATCCCGCCGCCTGTTGTCCAGCCTGATTGTCAGGGAGATGAGGTCACCTAAGGTTGAGGGTGGATCTCTTGAGGCCAACTCATCTTTCAGCTGCCCGTTGAGACCATTTGTGAACAAAGCCTGCAGTGCCTCGTCATTAAAGCCCACATCTGCAGCCACAGTCTGGAAATCCACAGAATACTCTGCAGCGCTCCGGGCTCCTTGTCTCATGGAGATCAACTGCCTTGTGGAATCCCCTCCTCTCACTGGGTGGTCAAAAACACGTTTTAAGTTCTCTACAAAGTCAGAGTAGGACAGCTGCCCAAAGCCATGCCGGTCAAAAGAGGCTTCTGCCCACTGCAATGCCTTGCCATCCAGGAGACCAACAACATATGACACCTTTGCTTGGTCACTGGCGTAAGAGAGAGGCTTCTGTTCAAAAATTAAAGAACACTGTAACAGAAAACCCCTGCACTTACCCAGGTCTCCGGAATATGGTTTGGGATCCGGGATGTGGGTCTCTCTCACAGCTGCGGGCGGGTTTCCTGGAAAAACAGATTGAAGCGGAGCTGGTGTAGGTTGTGCTGCAGGGGCGGTGTGAGTGGACAAAGACTGAGTGAGTCGATCCAACTGAGCCAGAACTGCATTGAACTTGTGATCCAGGTTAAGGAACATCTGTTCGTGGCGTAGAAAGTTCACATCAGAGTGAGGAAGGGGATGCTGAGCAGGGTCCTGGGAAGCAGACATGTCCGCTGGATCCATATTAAATGGCCAGATTATTCTGTTGGGAGAGGGGAGTGGATAACTGAATCCAAGTGCAGACACAAACTGATAGAAGTTAGGTTATTTAATTTGACTTGGCAGGTAGACTGATAGGCAGGCAGGCAGACTGGAAGGCAGGCAGGCAGGCAGGCAGGCAGGCAGGCAGACTGGAAGGAAGGCAGGCAGGCAGGCAGGCAGGCAGGCAGGCAGACACAGGGTGAACAATAATCTGGCGCTGGCTGGAGATCCTCCTCAGGAATAAATAGAGTCTGTGATGGCCTGCAGGTGTGGAGGTGCTGATTGTAGAGATGAGCAGCAGGTGTTGGGCTCCAAGGAGGAGGCATGCTCAACAGAACCACAACAGGAACACTAGAGCAAAAGTGTCAAACTCTAGGCCTCAAGGGCCAATGTCCTGCTTATTTTCTAACTAACCTGCTATTGTAGCTTATTATTGGCAAAACAGGTAATTAGTAGCAGGTAAGGTTGTATTTCTAAGAAAACAAACAAAAAAAACAACATCAGGAAGGTGGTCCTTGAGACCTAGAGTCTGACCCCCCTGCACCAGAGCCAGTTGAGTTCACTAATCAAATACTAAGTCTGTTTAAAACCCCACTTCAACAAAAATAGTGTTTTTGGTGTTTTTAACATGTTCATTTTCCTCATGGTGGAGAAATTATATGGAGAAAATTTAAGATTAGAACTGCATTTCTGGGCTTTTTTTTTGTGTGAAAATCATCGTGAATCAGAAGAAGACGAAAAAAGACCATTTAAAAAAGCTTGAAGTTGTTACATACCGCAAGCTCCCTGCTCCGCTCCATTCTGATACATCCAGTTGCAGACAAATAGATCCATTAATATCATTTTCCTCAACCAAGCAGGGATCTGGCTAAAATCTCTGACTGGCTACAATACTGCTCACCATTTCCTTGCCTTTTTCGCAAACTTGGAATTCTAAGATAGCGGTAGAGAGTGTAAGCAAAGGGATCATGGGAGGTCAGTGCAGGTTTAATCGGTGCCAGAGCTCTATCCACAATAAAGCAGCAAATTTCGAATGAACTCCTGCCGCTCTGCAGGAACTATGACTTTGATTTTGGATAAAAATGGCATATTCGTAATTAAAGTCTTACTAGGGACAATTTTACAATAGATCAAATACTGATTGGAGTGTAACTTTAAACACACAGACGGAGAAAAAAAACACTTCATATCTGAAATAAATGTTGTGCACCAAATGAAAGAATGGTCATTTTGACAGGTGATCGTCAAACCTATAGCAAAACGTGTTGGGTGTTTTCCATCAACAATCAGCTTTATCGATTTGCCCGTGTACGGAAAGCTAAAAAACTAAATGGGCTAAATAGAAATTGCTTATTTAAATGTTTCCTTTTCTCTCAACATTGAATTTTAAATATAGCTTGTTCACTACTTTTTCACTTCTACATCCTGAATAAGATGTAGAATTTTCTTGAGTTTGACAAAAATTGTTGCATAAATATTTATGAATTATTACACTAATCATGCATGGAGTTTATCATGAAGGGAAAATGCTTAACTCATCATATTTTCTGGAATAAAGAGTATTGTCTCTATTTCCTCATTCCAATTAACTTGAGGAAATTTGAGAGAGATTTTAACGATCAAACTTGGATTAAGTTGTAACGTTAAACACAGATTGGTGCATAAGTAGCAAAAGCTGTTGTTGCGTCATTGGTTCAATCTACCTTTCCAGGGTACAATTTAAAGGGCCTATATCCAAAATCTACTTTTTTGAGCTTTTAAGTATATTATAATGTTCATTCCTCAAAAAACTACCCCAAAACTGTATTTTGATCCATTCACGCACCTCTTAGCATTCCGCTAAAAACCTGCACTCTGAGCACAAGCCCCTCCCAGTCAAGGAAAACGAGCAGGTTCTCACATTGTGACGTAAAGTAAAGTAAGGAACAGCCCCTTCCTGCGTTGCCAGCAATGCCCCCAGGCTAACACACACCCCCAATTCTCCGCGTAGTTAGCTGTTTATGGCAACATGTTTTTATAAGTCTCCACAATATGCACATCCATCTTGTTCAGATGTTTTTTTTTTTCATTCAGATGTTGTTTGTTTGTCATGGGTGATATGCAGATACGCTGCTGAGGCTGGCTCTAGGCTGATGTAAGGAAATGGGCGGTACCCACAAGGAGCGAAAGGCGGTGCCCCAGAGATCGAGTCCTCTTACTTCTAGGTAGGAAAATGAGTTGTGAAAATAACTAGTATTTCATAAAAATGTCATTCTTTAGAGTGGCAAAGGTAATTTATTATGGAAAGGTGGACACACCTTCTCATTCAAATGAATGGGAAGGTGTGTCCAGACTTTTGGTCTGTACTGTATATTGATAAAGTTTACTCTGAAAGCCTTAAGAAAAACACGATATAGGCTCTTTAAATGACTACATTTCTATTAAAAAACTTTGCAACCAATATTTATCACAATCTAAATCTTTTCTTTGCTCATTTGTGAAATTCAGCATCTGTCAACATTTAGATCAAGTCTGGCCCGTGGGTCAAATGCAACCCTCACTCAAATTTCCGCCGGTCCACAGGCTCCTTTCCTAAAATCAATATTATGCAGCCCTCAGTATTTTCTAAAAAACTTTTTTTAAGATTTATATATTGTGTTTGGCTAAGTAACATTTTTATTGTAAACCTGTGGCAACACTGTTCATGCTATCCTTTGTGACACTTTCTAGCTCATTACTATGTAAACAGTACATAAAGAAGACAAGCTGACAGTGAGGATCACCACTTTCAGGACAAGTGAAAATTTGCATATTTTTTGTGAAATATTAACAACTGTGTCTGCCTAATATGCTTAGGAGACTGTGGCTCTTTACTCTCATACTCAACAGTAAATGTATTTCGATAGGTTTGTTTTGTAAGAGAAGAATTGAAAAGTATGCTATTGCAAAAAAATGTTAATTAAATAGTTATTTTGCATAATGTTAAAATTCTGGCTAAATGGTTGGGCGTCAGAGTTTTTTAATTTTTCGGTATATTTTCTGTCACAAATAAGCTCTTTTTCCAAAGAACACGTTTTCATCTGCTCCTGATATACCACGATTTGAAAAAAAGAAATACTCAGAAAAGCCATTTTGAGCTTAATTTTCTCAATATATGTCCTCCATCATCAGTGGGTCCTGAATGTCATGTCCCGATGTCAGTAGGGGAGCAACACTAAGTAACTGCCATCAATAAAACCACATGTATCAAATGTATTTTTCTAGAGGTGGGAAGTTGAAGTTCAGTCATTAAGTTATGCTGTTCTGTGTCATTTTCAACCACCCCCTTCATTTACAGCTGCTGAATGAATGAGGACACCTGCTCTAGGTATGCAACCCTGGTGCTATCCTAGCCACTTTAACATTGGGAGTTGGGTCATCTGGACCCCACTAGACAGTGCGCTAAGCCATTTTTCTTCAATGATTTGTGATCTTCACTGGTGTCCATGGATGCCATAAAATCCTCTTCACCTTTATCCACCTTTGTCATGGTAGGGATAACACCTCAATGTAAGGATGGGGTCATCTGGACCCCATAGGATAGCACTGCATAATTTTTACACCACAAAATCTGTTACATTACTTAAAGAGTTTACAACCGTACACTTCTTGAGATATTTAAAACTTAAACACAACATTATACTGGGATGTAACTGTAAGAGATGTCCAGATGTGTGGAGAGGAAGAAAAAAACGATCTAAACACAAAGACTTACCTCTGTAGATGTGTGCGAGTTCGTTGTAATGCAGGAGCGTAGGCCTCCAGCTCCGAAACTGTACAACCAAGTGAGACGTTAACATCAATTTTAGCCTTCAAGTGGCCCTGAGGGATGAGTAAAAAACAGGACATGGAAAATTAAACACACACTTGATGGGAACGAAATTGCCCCCCTTTCGCAGTGTCACACCCCCAGCAAATAAGCATTTTTGGATGAGGGACAAAAAGAAAAACCTTTAAGGAAACCTGGAAATCTCTTTCCCTATTTCCCTCTCTGTCAGCCTGTGGCCAAAGTGCTATTCTGTTGTCTGTCAACAGGCTTGCTCTATTACTGTCATTATGGCGATGGGCCCCTGTGGTTAATGTGTTTGTCCGTGTACACAAGCCAGCCTGCGGGTGAGTGGCACCCAATCTACATGTGATAGAATTGCTTTGAGTTTGGATGGAAATGGGAACCTGCCTTCTTGGTCTTAATCAGACATCTTTGATTGATCTGCCCTCTCTAGCGCTCCACACACCCCTACTTCTGTTGACTGACACGCGCTTCTCTGGTGATAGCTATAAAGATGTGTTCAGTCGTCACGGCTGGCTCCGAGGACAGCTGAAAGCTTGATGCGGGGAGTCCTGGCCTTAATAGGCGAACACACATTTGGACTGACATGTTCTGCTCCAAGGGATGCTCTGAATCGCTGGATCGATCGCTTTAAGCAGAGATGAAAGCAAATGGCAAAGGCGGGCTTTAGGGGGAGTCTTTCACCTCTCTCTGCTTGTTGTTGCTTCAATCTACGGATCAAGTGGGAAATCTATGGGAAATCTGGAGGGAGTCTTCAGTGTGAGAGAACCTTCTGCCCAAGGCACCATCGTCCTAACATTCACTCCAACCTGCCCACATTCTCACAGGAATAGCAAATGTTTTCTTAGGGAATCCAGTCCCAGAGGACTCCAGGGGTTTCCACACATTTAGTTTGTCAGTGTGTTTAGGATGTTCTTCATTCTTGCAGCCTTCGGGAAGCAGTGTGTTTTGGGAAACACCTCTATGGGAGGAGGAGAAGGAGTGTTTAGCCAACAGAATGAGACATACACACATCTTTTTGTCACTGCCGTTTAATTTTTATATGTGTTAATACGCCAAAGACCATATTTATATCTTACAACTTCAAAGACCCATAAATGCACTCAGAACCCATTCCCAAAAGTAGCATGTAATTAGAGAACTTGTGACTAAAAACATAAAATTTACTGAAGCTGGCATCATAATTTGTACAACTTTTGGAAAAAAGCTAGCGATTTTGTTTTACTTTTTTTTTTCGGGGTACGGGCATGACCAAATAATTCAAAAGGAACAATTTAAACAAAAGTTTCTGAATTTGAAACATTATTGCTTTTTCTCACTTGAACATCGCAGTCACAGTTGAAGGTAGTCAATCACTAAAGAGAAACTTGCAGGGGTTGGAAGTGTTTTTGCAACACTTGTCACACAACCTTTAGGTTGTTCATCATTGACAATCATATCTTTTGAGAAAGTTCAAAAAAACTTGTAGACTTTGTGTCACCTGAAATCTCTTTAATATTGTCTATATTCCCTTAATGAATGAACTCATTTCACAGTACTGCAGAGTTGCAGTAGTTTGTAAACGTTTCTTAACCTTCAAGGCACACCAGTGCGGCAGCTCTTACGTTACGCTGTTCTGTGTCATTTCCAACCACCCCCTCATTTACAGCTACTGAATGACTGAGCACACGTGCTCTAGGTATTTAACAGTTCATCGTTTTGGTCATTTAACAAATCAGACCTCTTTTTAACATAAACATGAGCGTTTAGCTCCATCTGTATGATTAATCTTTGTTGTTATGGGATAAACTTTATTTTTGTTTCCTTCAACAGGTTTTGAGGCCATTCAAAGGAAAGTTTTAGGTCTTTTTTGCTGCTATACCAAGATGATACTGTAGCGACCCGGGGGTTAGCGCTGCCTTCAGCCCCAAAGGCTCATGGGAAGTGGGGAGCTTAAGGGTGAAACCTTGAGTCAGAGGGCTGGAAGCTGAAGTGACACTCCATGCTGTTTGGGCTGTATGTGTGCTTGAATAAACGGGTTCGATGCTCAAAAGGGAACATTGTCTCTCCTCCTGTTTACTCTGCTTGAGACTGTCCGGGGTCGTGCGGTGTATGGGGCATGGACAGCTCTCCAATGAAGCCACCTAAATAGCAGACTGGCTGTTGCTTCCCCACTAAACTGACGGTCCGGCCGGATCGGTACAATACTAAAACTAATGAAAATTAGTAGAAGAATTTTCTGCAGAGTTCTTGTAGAGATTACATCATTTGAAATTCTTCCTTTATGCAGATGACATGTTTCTATATTTATTTTTTAACCCTGAAGACCAATATATGACAATTAAGAACAGTTTTTCAGGCCCAAATTGTGTCCTCGTTTTTCATTATGTTCAGATAGCTTATTTCAGAAAGTGAGAAGCAACTGTGAAGACTTTGAGGTCCTTAGAGAAAACTGCCCTAGTTTAGAAGAAATGAAGTTTAGCAAGCATTTCCACTTTTTATGTATTATGAGACTTTTAGATATTCATTATAAGACTTTTATTAGTTTTATCTGTTATTAGACTTTAAAATTTGAAGATATAATCTTTCAGTTTTATACACCCATGAGTCCAAGGTATTATATGTGTCTCAAGCAAGGACCAAAACAACAACTCTCTGTAATCAGACAGTCAGATCTGTCAAGTATGGCTATATTTATTTAGATTTTAAACAGTTCTTATAACTGTAATTGTCCCTTTTAGAAGTTATCAAAACTAAATTGTTGCATTATACTCCCACTGCCATGTTTCAATGTAAAAAAAAAAAAATCAGCGTTCATTTAAAGAGCTGGAGTTTTTTTTTTTCCCTTTGGTTGCCAAACAGATCCAGAATTATGTTTGAAAGGAGGTTAACATTGGTCTCTGGGGACTTCCTTGTTTTTTATATATCGAATGGTAAATTCCATTTAGGTGTTAATGAGCTCCTAGAAAAAAACTGGATTATTTTGAAGTGTCACGTTCAGAGAAAGGATTGCCTGTCTGGACATTTTGAGATTCTCATTTGTAATTCCCAGTGGGGTCTCATTGATAACTTTAATGCGAAAAGATGTAACATAAACTAAACCAATATTTTTGACCATCTCAATCTTTAAAAACATTGTCTTTTTTAAATTTATATTGACAAGTAATATTTTTGTCACTGGCAAGCATTTTCCTTGTTGATAGAGGCCTTATTATTTCTACTAAAATATGAATTTTGACAAGCTCCTCTGTGAGCCATGAAGTCCACATGTGCACCAAACATAAACAATAACTGTTCATGTTTCAGGACTGCTTCAGCCTGGTTTCTGCTTTTCGGTGTGCACAGCTGCGTTTCAGTCCAGAGCAGCCAACAGATGCTCTCAATAAATCAGCTCCTCACTTACTTGGGCATGAATTATGAAGAGGGATGTGATTGCCAAGTAAAACACAAAGGTTCCAAGAAAATATTGATGAAATGTAGGTGCTCTGTGGACACAACAAGTCCCTCAGTCTTGCAGCAGCACTGAATTCAGACAGAGTGAGTGGAGAGCTCTTGTGATTAGCCTCATTGTCACTGTCATCACCATCTTAACTGCAACTGACAATAGGTCAAATACATGATTAAGGATAAAAATGTCATACAATGAGTAAATACAGGGACAGGTTTGCAGTTTTCTGAAAGATTTGATGACAAACAGACAAGCTGTTTTGAGCTAAACTAAATGCAATGAACCCAGTTTGAGATCTTCAGATACTTTGTACTGGACTGAGCTATTAACTCAAACGGGAAAAAAAAACACTATTGTTATCTTTTTAGAAATTAAAGATATGGGTAGAATATTGAAATTGTTAATCTTTTTAAAAACAAATCTAAACAAATAGGTTGGAGCAAAAAGGTCCAGCACATATTGTGCTTCTGTGTGATTATCATGACTTATCATGCCGAATATCTACTGGCCCGTCTGCGGTGCGTCTCTCTTTCGTTGTGTGGGGAGTCGGAGGAGTGGTTTGTCCTGCCACCCCATGTGTCAAGAAGTTCATTTAACACTTTGGCAATCAGGCCCTTTGGCCTCTCCTTCCTCACGGAGTCCTTGTAAAATGTATGTTTTGTGTCATAAATAATGTTATCTTTTTGTTCTTCCAAAATTAAACTTTCTTCGCCCAAAAATGGACAACGGTGCTATTGCAATTTTTTCCCGCCCAGAATTATATGACATCAAGTCTTTCATATATCAAATTAGGGCTGTGAAAGAAAATCTGGAGCAAATTCACAAGATTTGCACATTCCAGTGTGACCACAGTATGCTAAAAACGCATTCAAAAATCAACACATGCCCAGTGTATATGTAGCTTCTAACATTTTCCCCACAACGCTTGAATTTGAATCCATTAGAATCCATCTGTTTTGTTTGTTCTCCCTCTTTGATCAGTCGCTTTGAATCTGCTTTAACAACTAAATGAAAGGATAGTAACATACCATATAGTAGTATTGAAGTTTTGTTTATGTAACCTGATTTTTTTCTAATGCATCTATTCCCATCTATTCTCAGTGGGTTGCAATAAGTTGTCTGTTGTAGAAAGAGACTCCAAAATAAAAGAAAAAGAAAAATGCAGTAGTTATCCCATGAAATCAACTGGCAATCTGTAATGTTTCAGCTTAGCTTAAACTTTAGCTCACGCGTGTGTTTTGTGGTAATCAAAACAAACTGATGCACTGAGGCTAAACTAGTTAAAGACGTCAATGCTTATTTGATGTTTGATATTAACACATCTCTGTAGCTACAGGTTCATTGCTTAAACACATTGAAGCAAAGCTTAGCTAGCAATTTGAAATTGTAGCTCTGATTCGCTTGTGGTGTGCGTCACACCTGATTGTGTGTTTGCTCATGTGTGCTGAAGACGCAGCTAATGAGGCATTACAAGCGGGGGAAACCCAATCGATGGCGTGCTGTCGCTGGACAATGCTGATCAATTCTCCGGCATCGACTGCGTTTCCCCCTCATTAGCCACGGTGAGGTGTGTGTGCAGCGTGGGAGGCGTGTTTTGGGTAAACACGCTCAGGTGGCGACGCGGTCCGCTGCCATGTTTCTGCTGCGCGACGGAGGTTGCTAGCAGGCATGGGGGCACTGATTACTCTTATTAACACGGAGGGTGTCAGGCACCAGTCCAAATGGCATGGTGGCAACTGTTACCGCACACACACGTGCGCAGCCTGTCTGAGAGGAGAGCTTGAGCCAAGAGTCCCAGCTGTAGCCTGCCGTCAGGCCCCGACGCACTGCTATGAGCTCAGGAGGGGAGCTTTGTGCAGAACTATGAGAGGTTTAAAAACAAATATGTTGCCATCTGAAGCTGCTGCTTCAAATGAAAAAATAGATCACTTGCAAAATACTTGATCTCAAGAATCTACCAAGTTGATACAAACTGTCGGTTTTGAGCTCTTATTTATTGTAGTTTTTGAAGTTCATCAAATATAATGCAGATTTTCATAAATGGAAACTTGATGCATGAATTGTTTCCTAATCCAGAATACTCACAATAACCAAGAATGTATTTAAAAATTATATATATTTCAGATTAAATTTGACTCAAAAACAACTTAAGCTAAATGTATTCCTATTAAAAATTAATTGCCAGAATCTCCCACACCATGTGAAGATAAGTAATTGCCCCCACACATGGCAATTGATTGTGTTCCTCACTCAAAAACAATTAAGCACATTCAATAACTGGATTATAATATGTCCTCTCATAACAGTTAAATGATTCTCTAATTAACATCTAAATTAGGTCTAGACCTAGATACTTGGGAAGGTGGAGTTTTATTGAGTTTGGTGTTCTGCTGCAGAACTTAAAGACCAACTCCACTTAAAATCTTGTTTTTTGCTGTTCTTATTATGTTCTTGTAGAATTTTCTTATGATAGATGACATATATAAAGAAAATTCAAATTAAAGTTCCACTATTCCTGGTGAATCAGGAGCAACCAAAAAAAAATGCCATTGGAAAAAGCTGGTAGCACCTAGGACAGTCTGTGGGCCACAAGTTCTGTGCGCTGCTCCATCCTGATGTCTACTTGCAGACAAATAGATTCCCGTAATCTTGTCTCAGCTGCCATCCCTCTCAAATTAGATCGCTAAAACTTGATAGCTCCGATATTAGGTTGTTTTATTGGGAAACGGAATTTCATGGTTCCAATAATTATAACAATTAAAATAATTCCACACAATCACACTACCCCAGTGACTGTTGGGATTTTCTCTTTCTAAAAGCACTTTTGGTGGTTTCAGATAAAATAGGATACACTCATTCGAGAAAGTTTATGAAGTTTTTTGTTTATTTTTGTTTTAAGTGCTGATGCTGATGTTGGTGCTTTTGTCAAATGAGAGACAAGTTTATTCTTTGTGCTCAGCGGTCTCTTAAACTTTGAACCATTTTTGTGTTCTCTCCTCAGAAACACGTGAATTCTGAAGTCGTTTACTTGTTTTGCTGCTAAGATTTCCTCCATTGTTGTCAGTCACTCCTTTAGAAATGTCTTTGTGACTGTTTCTGTAAGTGACTTTGCTTCTCTGTTGTAAAATTTTCTTTTAGCTGCAGCTACTGTTAAAATTTTTCTTGATTTATTCGGTTTGGTTGAACACTGATGTGACCAATCAACTTTGCTTTGCGTCTAACGAATGAATATTAAAACTGCAGAGAAATTTAAAGTATTAAAAAGGTGGACTGTGTCCTACTGATGTTTTTAGTCCATTGATAATTGTTGACTGTAAAATTGATCTTCACTTTCATCTGATTGTGTTTCAATGTATCCACCACATTTATACTTGACAACAATGTCAAGATTGGAATATCAGTTTTGGGGAAAAATTGAAAGTTTGTTTTACTTAACGTAAAGAAACAATTTTTTTAAAATAATTTTTGCTTCAGTTTATTTCTAATTTTTGGCAAGATGTTTATCTCAAAGTAAATTTCATATTAAAGAGTTGAATGTTGTCTTAACTTAGATTGAACAGCCTTTTTAAAAACCTAAACGCTCTTAATTGGCATACAGACTGATGTTTTTACATTGGTTTGAATTTTGACTAAAAAACGAATAGAATTCCATTATACACTCCTCTCTCAGGTTGCTGGTTTTAGAAAATGAATCACACTGGACAGCAATTGGGGTGATGGCAGTTATCTTGGAAATTTCCTTGAGAATATCACAGTAGGGAAGTCAAATTGAGCAGGAAGGGACATTTCAGGAAACCAAGATTTCTCATGCAGACCTTCTGATAAATGAACAAACCTGTTAGTGGAAGGCCATAAAGATTCTCCTCAATCTTGGTGGCTGTATCAGAAGAGCCCAGCTCCCCAACTGTAAGATGATTGGCTTCCACAGAACTTATTAAACATAATTGCAAACTAATTAGTACAGCAATGGCTTGGCACCTCCGTCTAGTGCCAGACACTCAATGTGGGTTTACAACATGCATTTAAATTTTACACTAATTACCAATCCCTGATTAATTCATGACTGGGGAGTGCTTTATAATAGTTATTAATAGGGCTGTATAGATTAGATTAGGAATAATTTCAAAATAAAAGCCCAGCATTACATGCATGGAGGAACCCATGTGTTGTGGATCAACCTATACAAGATTGATGTATGTGCCGTGTCACAATGCATTGCCAAATCACTTTGATTTTTCAATTGATTTTTTTTGTGTGCAGTTGGTTGACTTTTTAGTTCCTCTTTCCAACGATCAATGGTCAAACCAATCCAACTGTCATAAAGAGGTTAGACATTTTGATGTTAAAGCAGATGTTCCTGTGTTCATCCTCACCTAACACCTTTTCCTCCACCCATGTTTGTTTCTGCATGACATGGTCTGGCACCGTTCAGGTGTGGGGAGGGGGTTGCATTGAAGGGCACCGGTGGCACAGGGAGATCATTAATTCGCCCTGCCTCTCTGCATGGCTTATTTTGATGTTTTTGTAATGAGCGCCTGCTAGGGAGGGTAAACAGCGAGACTTGTCGCGGCCCCTTTGATGTCAAATGATGTGAGAGGCGATGAGGATGGAAAAGACGTCGAGGAGGCAGTCTGAGGAAGGAGTGGATGCTGAGAGGCCCCGCGAGGAGCGGCAGAGATGAGGAGAGATTGCTCCAGGGTTGAGTGGCTGCTGGTGATATCCTGTCACGCTTACAGGAAGGTGTGGAGAAACTAAGCTAAGAGCCCGTGTGCATTCTGGCTTCATGCCCATTCTGACAACAGGGAGGATCAAGATGTTTTAATACCTTAGAATTTGCAGAAGTGGGGGTTGAAAAGTTGCAATAAGACTCAGTGCAGCTCTGTCAAGTTGCAGTTTTGAAATGAGAAAATAAAACCCATTTTACATTCATCTTGAATTTATTTTTTACTTAATGTATTCTAGTGCTGAACAGTCAAAATACCTTAGCATGTTTTAGGGCTATAGTAGCAATTGGCTAAAGGAAATTAGATTTTCAGTGAAGGTAAAACTTTATAAAATCTCCTTCAACTTTGAAATGTATGTTTTTTTCATATCATTTGAGAAGAAATTAAACTTTCCAACTGAGTTTTAGGGCCAGTTTACAAAGAAAAAATTGTTTTATAATTGCGACTTTTAAGTTGTAAATTTAAAAGAAAGAAAATCATAACTGTTAAATTAGGAGAATTTAAATCGTAAATTTACGAGAAAAAATCTCGTAAATTTTTTTATTACTTAAAATCTCGTAAATTTCAGAGAATAGAAGTCATAGATTAACGAGGAAAAAACAGAAGTTTTCCATTTATTGGAGCCTAGATTGAAGATGAAATATGTGGAGCCTTTTGTGAAGCTTTATTTACGGATAGGTTTAAAAAAACAAAGAGATCCGGAACCTTTTGACGACTCAATATCAGATTATTTTCAGTGGAGCAGCTTTCCGGGATTCTGTGTCAGAGTTTCATTTGTAAAATAAGGAGCTCAGAGACACGTTTGGGTGTAGAGGACCGCTGCAGCCTTTATTTTACTTTTCAGTCACATACTCTGAAGTTCATTTGTCACCTCTCCTCCACATGAAACATCCCGTTTCAACATAAAACAATAAAGAGGAATGAAAATAGTCTGTTATATTAGCATTAGAATGTTGAAAATGCCCAAAAAGTGCTCCTCAGAAGGAAGCATCACACAAACGTAGAGATCTTGTCTTTGGTGGAGGAAGAAAGGATTCAGGTGGACAGCTGCAGGCACACCGATGGCTTCATCGGGCTGCAGAGATCCTGTAAACCACTCATCAATAAATGAAACATTGAAAAATCATAAATCAAACAAATGAGCTTCCAAACATTTGGAACGTTATAAAAAAACATTCAGCTTACCTGTTCCATTGAGTTTAGTCGGTCTGCTCTGCTGCGTGGCATCCACTTGCTGCTCTGTGTGCTCATTTCAACTTTAATCTCGTCAAATTACAAGTTTTTTCTTGTAAATCTACGACTTAAAATCTCGTAACTTTACTTTTTTTTGGTGGCCCTAAAACTCTGTCGTAAAACTTAACATATTATGAAACATAAATTGGCGCGATATAAAATCATTATATGATTCAAGACTAATAGGAACGAAATTTGTGATCAAACTATATAAGCAGGGAGACAATGTTGTTATTAGAGTAACATGTGATTAATAGGCAATCAGTTGCATATTTACATCATGCAAATGATTAAACTATAAATTTAGTGGGTACTAAAATAGACATAAATGTAAGCTTATGTTTTTATTTACAAAAATTAGAGAATTTTTTACCTAACAAAAAGCTAACTTCTCATTAAATGTATTCTTCTAGATGTGTATTTGGTTTGATAATGTAACATTTTTGTTGTTTTTTTTTCTCCTGTATTGTTCTTGAAGATTAGACAATTAGAACATCTTCCACAAAGATCTTGCCTAATATTATATGCAAGGTGCTTGATTTACAAAATGGGAAAAGAAGAGCAGAGAAATAAAAGTTTACAATTTTTAAGGGGTTCTGAAACTGGTTGTTTGTTTGTTGTCTGTCCATGGTGTTTCAATGGGTGGATTTCCTCTGGAACACACCTGGGTCCCTGCTTCGAAAAAGCATCAATATTAGTACTTTACTGTTTAAGCTGTCTTGCTGTTAGATACTCATTTTGAGAAAAGTCATAAAAAACATATTTTAATACTAGAGCTTCTTTTGTCTTCTTTCTCTTTTGGCTTTTCCCATCAGGGGTCACCACAGCAAAACAACCTCTCTTTCGAGGACAAGTCGCATGGTTAACTTGGCAATGTTTTACGCCGGATGCCCTTCCTGACGCAACCCTCTCAATTTATCCGGGCTTGGGACTGGCACAGAAGCAGAGAAGGGAATAGAGAGCAGCCCGGATACGAACCTAGGTTTCACGGACGGAAGGCGCCGCAAACCAGCACGAGCTAAACTGGCTGTACGATCCTAAAAAAACACCTTGATAAAAATATGCTATTGGTGTTTTTAACATGTTCTTATGACATATTTTTGATCCTGGAGGACATATTTTAATCAAGAAATTTAAGCTCACACATCTGAGTTTTTTTTTTATTCAAATTGTTGTGAATCAGGAGGAGACAATGGAATGTCGTTGTAGAAAATACACTGGGCTGGCCACAAGCTCCTGCTCCTTTCTGATGCACTCACTCGAAAACTACTTGATCCATGTGCGTTTTTTTGGTTCCTCATCCGAGATGGCATTTGACTCAAAACTGAATGGATAGCTCCTCTATTTTTTTACACTGGTAATATCAGGATGGGGGTGTGAGGGGCTGTGAGCTAGCGAGAGAGAGTGTAAAAAGATCAGAACAACTTGGAGGTGAATTTTCAATGAACT
The DNA here is from genome assembly GCA_037389245.1 of Oryzias sinensis. NCBI lineage: Eukaryota > Metazoa > Chordata > Actinopteri > Beloniformes > Adrianichthyidae > Oryzias > Oryzias sinensis. The sequence goes on from CM074510.1 coordinate 15,126,152, forward strand.
ACTACCACTTTACAGAAACTATGTCCTAGAAAACAACAAGCCCAAATCATCATTCTTCCTCTGCTGTAACACTGTGTGGCTAAATGTTCTTTAATTAGTCATTTCTGGATTTGATTCAAGAATAATTTATAATGTTTCCTTAACCTTAATATACATGCAGACTTTTTATATAATTATAGGATATTATAGGAAAGCTTAGTTATCATTTTGAAAGTAATTTTGTTGGGTTTGTCCTCTGGTAAAATTTAGCACCATTTTGATTTTGTATATGCACAGAGCAATCTGTCATACTGCCAGTTGCAACATATGTTGCTGAGGTTAACAGCAAGAATAAATACAGTTATATAAGTGAAAACCTGACTTTTCTTTTTCTTAAAGCACAGATGATTTAAGCCTTTTTTTAAATGCAAGATTATGAATCTGTCTATAAATTAACCCCAGTTCTGCAGGAGCATTGATCTGTTTGCAACTATAATTTTCTGCCTGGATAATGCTGTCATTAATTTCACTCTCATGTTTGTGCAATTAATTCAGAGTTCCAGGTAAAACGGCAACAACTTTCACACTTTTGAAGTAAACTGCTTCAAGGTAAGAGGTGATGATTAAATGGGAGAGTATATGTGGCTCAGAATTACATCTCAGTTGAGTTTAATTTAGTTTTTATAGACTCATGTGTTTATGCAGTGGAGGGAGTAAAGGGTAACTCAGCCAAGAAAGTTCTAGAAACCGTTTTTCCCATCCTTTAGTGTTAACCTCTGTTCACTCCCATCCTTTTTTGACCATGTTTGTCCTTCATAGTTGGCCACTCCTCTTGTGTTTACCTGTGTGAAGTAGTGGCCCCCTGTTAAGTGACATCTTGACAGTTTTTTGTTATGTTTCAAATAAAACGACCTTTTTTGAATGATGAGCTGTTATTATGTAAATGGGTTCTGACTGATACTGTCTCGGCACGTTAGATTCTGGGGCCGCAGTCGGTACTGTCAGTGACTGCTGCAGCGATAGTCATCATTTTCATGATTGCAGAGAGCTTGGGGAGGGGCGAAGAGCAGGGAGAGGTGTCCAGGAGTTTTCTAGGAGGAGACGCTCTGTTTAATGCATGGTAAATGATGCTGAGATGGAAAATATACCTTGCTTCTATGTTCTGGTTGAATGACTTTGATCAAAAGTAAAGCTCAAGGTCAAGAAGTTGGTTGCTGGTGATTTCTTGGGAGACAGGTGGAAACATTTACCAGATTCATTGGTGTTTATTTTTATTCTAAAACAAATTTAAAGAGTATTTAATTTCAAAAACATAAAAAACGTAATCAAGATCTCACTTTTTTTCACATTTTAAAAATTATTCCAATGCCAGCACCCATTAAATCACATTTTTGCTATGACACCGGATTTACACTTGTTCGTCTGTGGTGCGTCTCCCCTGCTTTGCATGGGGAATCTGTCTCATGACCGCCAAGTAGTTTCTGTTGTCTTTGTTGCATGTCAAGTCTGACCACCCAACCCACTTCCACGCTCCTGGATTTTGGAGGTGTGGTTTGTCCTACCACTACAGTGTCATCAACCTCCAAAACTTTGGCAATGTCCTCTCCCTCCTTACTGACATGTTTTGTGTCATAAGTGATGTTATGATTTCGTAAATCCAAAAATAAACTTTCGTCATCTATAGCGAAAATGTTATCCGCTGTGTTAACGTGCAATAAGCTGTTATTTTGTCAGTACAATGGAAGTTTTTATTTTGAAATCTGGGACTGGACTAGAAATGCAATAAGTAATCCTGCAGTAAATTAATCCAAAGATAAAATAATTATTGCATTTTGTTTAAATCTTTTTTTTCACTACCTAAATCACACTTTACTAAATATCTTGGTCCTTAGCATCATTTACAAGAGGTTTGTTTGTTTTTTCAACTTTCTCAGAACAAACAAAAACTACTGCAACAAAAGCAAAGAAATAAACAATACATATCATTTTAATTTAAACAAAAAGTATTTTATTATTTATTGTTTAAATTTCAAGTAAAAACATATGTCGGTCATCCAAATGCAAAAATTAACACGCTTACATTAATAGTTTCCAATGAGATATCTCATCTTGGTCTTTGAGATGTACCACCTTGCTTGTTTACCAGTTATTCAATTAAAATATATTAAGTTTACAGCGGTCCCTCTCTGTACTGGGATTTACCTTTCGCCAGCTTTCTGTTTGAAATCAGCCATAACGGACCACTGCAAACAAGAAAACCACATCATGGACTGGGAAAAGGCCAGAATCCTCCGCACTGAAGACAACAGACACCGCAGATGGATCATGGAGGCGGTGGAGATACGAAAGTGAGCCCATACTTCCATGAATCGGGATGAGGGGGCCTTCCTGCTCTCTCACACCTGGAGCAACATCCTCCAGCAAAAAACGGACATCAAGGGGCGGAGTCACTTGTCAAAGTTTGACAGGTGACTCAGCCTCAGTCATAATCATCTGTTTTTAAAGACGTCACACACTACCACCTGATGACGACCCTGACGAAGGTGGAAGGTCTTCTACCGAAACATGTAAGGTAAGTTTAACAAAAACCAACCAGTGTCTAGTGGTGATTTGTCATCTGATCTGATATCAGCTACTTTAGCATTTAAATCAGATTCATACAGGAAGTAATAAGGCTACTTCTTGGTTGGAACAAAAAATGCTTTTCCGATTCTAAAGAGCTTTTCTGGGGAAGTCAGTGGAATGATAAACAATTTACACCTTTTAAAGTTCCAATGAGCTTCCTTTGTAGGGTGGCTGGGTGCTCCCTTAGAGAGAGAAGCTCGATCACCCGGAAAGAGATCAGAGTATTGCTGCAGCTCCTCCACATCGAGAGGAACCAGTTGAGGTGGCTTGAGGTGACCGGGGAGATGGAATTCTGGGCATCTTTGCTTAGACTGCTGGCCCCGCGAGCCGGTCCCAGATGAGCGGATAGATGGATCAAAAGATGAATGAGTGAATTTGTGAGCCAATACAGTCTTGTTTGTCATTGTAATAACTATTTGGGAAGCCCAATCTTTTGAATATTGAGTCTTCTGTTGTTGTCAACAAATTTTCTTTTTGAAGAGTATTTAATTTAGTTTTGGTTGTCTTACGAGATTTGTCACCCCAACAGCAAACGCCTCACAATCTATAAGTATCAAAGTGTGGTCTGGAGCTTTGTTGAGTTGTGTTTGTGTGCGTAGGCCTGTGTGGCTGTGTGACTCACTGAAGTCCTGACCTCCAAGCTGCCCACACAAACCGAGAAGAGTCCGGCACCAGTAGTGTGGTTTCTCATCAACCGACCTCTGACCTCTGCCAGCAGCCTTAGCAGAGCTGCATTAACCTAGACCTTCTCTTTTTCTGAGCAAAATTATTCGTCCGCATAACAACGGCGTCTCCGGATGCCGTCGTTCAGCCGCTGGCCATCATCACGCAGGGTGGCCAAGAAATGATACATGCATGCTCACACCGCAAACAGGCGCCTCGCAGCTGTGCTGCACACCTTAGTGGGGAGATCAGAGGACTAGAGGAGGGAGGTGATGAGTACGAGGAGGAGTGAAGGGAGCGCGTGAAAGACAGAGGTGTTGTTGTAGATGAGGTGTGTTCATATTCCTCACTTCACTGGGTCTCATTATTCCCCAGCATGGGGGTTGAGAGCATGTCCATGTATGATTCATCCAAGAGCACCTCAGCATGGCTCACCAAAATTACCCTGAGTGCTACACACATCCACGCTGTTCGAAATGTTAATTCCGACTCTTTCCAAGAAATAAATCTGACCAGATGAGCCCAGCCAGTGATTTTCAGGCTGAATTCTTCCTTTTTTTTCTTTTTTTAATGAAGTCCCTTCTTGCAAAATGCAAATAGTTTCAAGCTAAAAAGAAAAATGTGTTTCCTTTCGCCTATAAGCCCATAGATAACTTAAAGAGAACAGAGTTCTTGATATTTTTTTGAAGTAAATAATGTCCCATAAATGCACAATATAACATAACTGGTGTTTGTGATGCTACTTCGCAGCTTAATGTTTGGTTTTGTGCTCAATATTCTTGGGAACACCCCGAAAAACCACAGAAATTAGGTAGATGTTACTGCTATGCCCGTATTTGGTTTTGTTTTCTTTTCGTTCTGTATTTCTGTAACAGTGTGGGACATCTGTGTTCTTGTGCAGCTTTGTGTCTCTGTGTGTGTGTGTGTGTGAGATTATTTTCAGGTGTGCTGGAAAAGGTGTGGCCTCCATTTGGACCCAAGCTGATGTAGGCTGCCTTAAAAGCACCATTTGGACCTCCTGCCTGCGAGAAGGGAGCTTGGCTGCGACCAGTCTCCACTGCAGCTTGTCCCTCTTCTCCATTTTCGTTTTGTAGTTCACCTGTTTTGTTGTGTGTTGCAGTTTAGTGTTGTGTTTTAGTATTTTGTGGTTTTGTGCCCACTCTGTTTGGTCTTTTGGTTTGTAGTTATGTTAAGTGAAGCTGTAGGGGTGAACTGCCATTTTCTTTAGTACTTGTTTTCTCCTGTTCTTGTTGGTCTAGGGAGGTTAGTGTTTTGTCATTTATTTCCATTTTCTTTCATTTACAGGTAAGATTACATGCTTCAGTGAGGTGGGGTCTTGTTTGCTATTTTGGCCTTAGTTTACCCTGAAGCCTTTTTGCTTCACTTTTAGTTATTGTTGGTTGTTATTAATTTATTTGTAAATAAATGTGTTACATTTATTATAGAGACTTCTTCTGGTGTTTTTTGTTACAGTCAATTTGGTAGCTAAAACAATTACTTTTCATGTTATGCCCCCTAGGTACCCCTAGACTCAAAAGGGGGCGTAACAGTAGGTCATTAATACTGAGGAGAATATCAAACTTAGTGAAAAATAAAATGCTGTTGGAAAAAGTTTGTAGGTATGATGTACAAGTTACTAGACCAAGCCACCAGCCCCCTGCTCCGGTGCATTAGAGTGCATTGATACTGTCATGATCCCACAAGACTTAACAGACCCAAATGCTGGAACCCGGAAGGAGACTCGGCAAACAGTAAGGTAAGTGAAAACGTTTTAATTCACAGCTTAAAATTGGGTTATGGAAGAAGGGGAATTCCAGAGTTCTTGAGACGCCCAGACGATGAGGCTGGAGGGTCTTGACGGCAGCAACCGTGAGACGGAGAATGAGCAGGAAGCACTGCATGGGCGAGGAGCACGGATGATGGACAGCAACCAGGTGAGCTCTTGTGAGGAGAGTTCCTGAAGTCGGGCAAACAGACAAGGCATTAGCAAGAGGCAAAACGGTCATGAGCTAAGACTTTGAGGAGGCCAGACTAAGCACCGTAGGAGTACAACGAACTGGCGTCGAATACTGGTCCTGGATCTCCTTAAGAGGCTGCAGGCCGATGAGGTGAGAGGATACAGCTGGTTGCGTCAGGTGTGGAACAACAACCAAACTGTTTTTTTTTTCCTATGGCAGTATGGTTCCTATGGTAATAGTTTTTCTTAGTTTTACAGTGATGAGGAAATGGGAGCCCTTAGCAGGATTAGGAACTTCTCCATATTAATAAATGATGTTTCCATTCTTGAGTATAGCAAACTAATCTGAAGTGTGCCATTTTGGTGCTAACATGTCTTTTGCTCCATTTCTTATTTTGAGTTCAAAGTTTAGAGTCAAAAACTGAAAATATCTAAGAAGACTATTTACTATGGAGTGAAGCCATCCTCCTTGTTAAGCTGCTAGGCAACCGCTTTTTCAAAGTCTTGTGCTAAAAACCTTTGAAAAACACATGTGGTTCTGGGGCACGAAAGGTTCCAGATTTATGCAGAGTTGTTAAACAACACTAGAACTGCCTAATCAGATGCAAAAGGCTAGATGACAGGTATTTCCATCAGCATAAATACCAGTGGTTGACACAAATTGCTGCAAATTCCTGCATTAGTGGTTCGGCAAAGTTCACACAGTCTCAATTCTAGCTGGTGGCGCTGTGACTGTTGATTAATGGAACAGCACTTTGTCAGTGTGCTGCACATTGATAAGACACCTGTGAAAGATTGCACGACACCCAGCATCATGTTTGATGTGGTTCCCTTTTACGTGTCTGCACACCCAACAACCAAACCATTCTGCAAAACAGCAAACAAATCGGCTCGGTCACGCCTCTTCAATGATCCCACACAATCACAAAATACTCACCTGCTGATCCTCCTCCACTCCATAGCTACACACCAGTCATCTTAAATACCCAACAACAGACAAACAAAGGCCAAGAGAACAAAAAATAAAAAAGAAACTGTCCAAACCAGACCAGTATTTATGAAGCTGCCTGCCTGCCTATCTCTTCCCCCAGCCTGGGCGAATGATTTTCTTTGAGTGCTGTAACTATCATGTCACACCATGTTGTCATTATAGTGATTGCCGATAGCCCTGATAACCTCCCCACCGTGATTTGTACCATTGAGGAGTAGTTTCATTTTTCTCTCTTTCTCTGTACTCTCATCTTGATTGCGGCTCCCATCAGCGCCTTGTTTGTAGTTGCGCTGAACGAGATCTTTCCTCCGTATGCAACATTTTATCCGACAGTTCTCCATCAGGCTCCTGTGCTTTTCCACTTTTTCCCTTCCTCTCATATAAACTCCTGCACCTCGGAATCTCCTTGTGCCTGTATCTTCTTTTCATTCCAGCCATCCATTGGTATGATATGGCTTGCCATCACCACTGTTTACTGCCTGCCTTTGATAGAGGAATCGGCTCTCCACTGCTGTTTCTGTCCCTCTTTTTCTTTGTTTTCTTGCTTCTTTATATCAGTCCCCCCCTCCCTCTCTCACGTAAGTTGTCATTTGTTGCCCATTGTCTCTCTTGTATTTAGTGGCGGGGAGATTAGGCAGCTGTGAATGGACTGCAGCTGTCTGTGCTGGATTAGAGGAGTTTAATCAAAGTATTTTCTAATGCGCCTCGTAATGATGATCCATAGGGAAGGGGGCTCTTTAACAGATAATGATAGCTGGGCTGGCTGCTAGAGATGAGTCACTTGGAAGCACCTCAGTTGTGATTTTTTTTTTTTTTGGTAGCTTTTCTTCCAGGCCTGTTATAAGATTAAACTAGTTGGCCACGATAGATGCATCTCAGGAATCGGTAGGATTTGACTGTAAATGCTTGGTGATTCATGTTTCTAGTCAAATATGTTGATTGTTGTTAAATCCTTGTAGTTTTGCTCTTTATATACAGCTATGTAAAAATAGTCCTGAATTACCAGCTTCCATCAAATCAAACATTTAGAAACTTGGATAAAATGTAAATTTGTAAAAAAAAAAAAAAAAATATCTCAAACTACTGTAGTTTTATCAGGATGTATATTGGCAACAAATGGAAAAGCTGAAAGTGTTTTGTCAACTACCAATAACCTAAAAACTGCAGCCAACTGCAATACACCATGTAAGAACTAAGGGTGTTGATACATGGGAGAATAGCTCTTACACAGGAGATGTCCCTGGTGACGACTTGATAATACATCCTCTTTAATCTACCGTAACTCATCGACCACTATGCAATCAACATGAATCAGCTGATTCGGATGCGCAGAAAATTGGCTTTTTAAATTGGCTGTGTAAAATGTTACTAACATTAATGACGTAAAAACTGCTTTACACCATGATGCAGTCGGCTGATTTAAGTTGATTTTGTGAGCTCTTCACTGCTGCATAGTGTTGCATGTCAGCACAAGGCTGCTTTTTTCCGCTCAAAATTCAGATGTGTTTGCGTTAATTGCACACACGGTTGACAGGTACTGGTAGTCATACGAATATCAATACTGGAGCTAAAGTTCTGGTGTAAAAATACTAAGCATCACCCTGTGAAACCTGGTTTTGACATTTTCTCAATTATTTTTTTCCATTTACTTTTACTTGTAGCTAGACTGTATATCCGTGAAACTTTTACTGGTGTTGGATCATTACAGATTTCATCATTTAATCTCAAAAAGTACCAGTGAAGAAAGCATGAATGGTAGTTGGATCTTTTCATTGTGAATGATTGTCAAATACTACAGCATCCTTCCTGCTCATGTTTATAGACTACATATGTGAGCTAGACTGAGTGATAGTGATGTCACACATAAAAAAATGACTTGCTTCAACAAAAGTAAGCATATTTACTCAAACCTTACCACCTATCTAGTCATCTATAGACTTATTCATCTCCATGTCCATCAATCCACCACCAATCATTAGTTTGGGGCAAATTTCAGGTTATCATTGCAGCTGTCAGACAGGATGCCCAGACCTCAATCTTTCCGCCCCTCAAAAAGAACTAGGAAGAAGCCTAGGCCACTTAAAGGTTATATTCTCACCAACGTGTCCTTGATTTAGCACGGAATGCAAAATCACTCTTAATGTGTTAAATTCAAAACCTCATCCGTGTAGGAATGCTGCTGTGGAAACTTATTGACTTAAAGAAAATGCCAAAATGTATTTTTATATGTATAGGAAATAGGAAATATGGGCTAAACATATATTTTCAAAGTCATGCAAGATGCGCAGAGAAGCCACAAAAAGTTATTTTATATCCTTTGTAACTGCATGTGTATTTTGACTTAGATTGTCTTTCACACAAGTCTGAAGTTTGTTCATTATGAATGCAGTCCAGAAGATATCTGTAATGCCTTATGTTCTCCTGCAGAATAATAAAAATCTACTTTTTTTACTCTTGTTATCGCCCTCATAACATTTCAAATGTGAAGTCAGCATTCAAGAAAGTTCCTCTGTCTCATCCAGTTTCTTAAAGAAACCGCCTGTGCAGAGAAAGTGGTGGGGAGCATCTGGCGCTAAACTCACAGCAGAGCACGTCGTGTTGTGATGTGACCTCGCTCTGACTTGAGGATGATGGAAGACCAGGAAAAAAAAAAAGAAAAATGCCTCACACTGAGATGGCTGAGGGGGGAAAGAATTGAGGGAGAGTAGAGGGGTTTCTTTTTCAACTCCCAAATAATGAGTAGGTAGGAAGGCGAGATGATGCTTCCTCCTGCCTCCTTCATGCGTGGAGGCCCCATGCTGCTCGAGACAGATGCTGGGTGGAAACAGTGAAGCATGTTGCTGTTGCGGTTTGTTTCTCAATCAGAGGCTTAGCTCAGCACCTAACACACACGAGGCATCTTGGCACTAAAAGCTGCGAGTACAAACGCACACAGCCTGGCCATATCCGTTGAGATTTGAGATTACAAACGCCGTGGCTCCACCTGTTCTTTGTCATAACAGGTGCCTGTGATAATTATTTCACCTCTCTGATGAGGCAGTGAACACACAGCCAGAACATTTCATTTACCCGTCGCTTTGTAACTATTAGTGTATTGGATTTCCCTTTGATCCCTTTTTTCTGCGAAGTATAGTTAACTTTTGTCCAAATGAACACAAGAATTTTTTTTGATTTCCACTATGTTAATTGATTTGTGTCTGAATCCGACAGATGCTCAAGTGCCAAGGGTCAGCATTTGGCTTCGAGGCGATCTTCAGCAGGGTCAATCTGCGTGTTCAATAAGCCAAAGACCTGGCAAGAGCACTGAATTGATTTGGTACTCAACCACATACCACTGGGATCTGTACTCCTGTGGCTCCCCTCTTGTTTTTGTAATCTGTACATGATACCAGGGCTGACCGCAAGTCATTTTTCAGTCTTGCATTTAGAAAAAGAGAAAAAAACACATCTAAAGTGGTTCGCAACCCTAATGTTCAAGAAAAAGGTAAACAAGACTACAAATGGTTGGTCTTGTCCATTCTGTCTATGAGCTAAAACGAGTCTTTACTGGATGTTTATACATTTTCATCCTTTGAATAACTATCAAAAAATGTAATTAATGGCAATGAAAAAGTCTCAAAATACCGGTAAGCTAGAGTTCTGATAGTCAGATGAGTATGAGTGAAAATGCATTTTCACTGAACCTAAACTTATCAATGAGATCTGATGTTTTTTCTGATGTTTTTACCAGGTTTTTAACCCAAGTAAAACTTGAATTAACAGAAAAGTCATAAGGTAAGCTACCCAGCTTATGTATCACTAAAGATATTACAGCATGCACATAAATGATTGGCCTACAAAGGTTTTCATTAAAAAGGTTTAAAACCATCCATCAATCCATTTTCGTAACCGCTTTATCTCTTTCAGGGTCATTGGGCTGCAAGAGCCTAACCTGACCACTGTTAGGCGAAGGCGGGGTACACCCTGGACAAGTTGCCAGCCTGTCCCAGGGCCACACAATCACACACCCAAACTCACGGCCCCACTTGGGGAAAATGAGTGTGGGCCCACCTATCGGCCCAAAATCCTTTAAACTATCTTAATAACATTAAATTTGAAATAAGAATATTTTATCGCAATGGTAAATACTTTCATGGTGCTTTTCCTCCTCCCTGCAGGTCGTTTGAAATGTAAACACATTTGGTCAGTGGGCCAGACTTTGGACATGCCTGCTCTACAAAGAGGACATCAAAATGCATTCCAGTCAGACCCAAAATTAAACTGAAAATGGAGCAAAAAGGTTGACCCAGGTGGACAGTCAGTCGCTTTAATGCCTTCATTAACATTTTTACTTTGTACCTTCTGACACATAAAAGCTACTTTCAGGCCTTTTGCTGGTGGCTAATGTGCTTTGTTTTAGCAAGATTACAGTGCCATGTGTTTGGTGGATGTCACATCGTTCTAGATGTTTTATAAGGTCAATGCTGCATAAAGTTTCTGCTTTTTGCACACAAGGAAATATTGAAACAAATTTTTTTTCACATTGATGTTTTATGATCACAAAAAAAATAACATTGGATGAGTTTTTACTTTTCGTTAAATGCTTCCAAAATGCAACACAGCCGGGTTCACTTTGATGGTCTTCTTACTGCTTTCGCTTTCCACATCAAGAGCCAAATAAAACGTAAAGAACCATTTTTCTTTTTTATGCCTCGTGAAGCAAGCGGCTCTTGTTTCCTGTAGGAAGAACAGAAATAACAAGGCCACGGCTGTCTTCCTCTCACCAACCTCTCGCTGAAGAGAACCAGACAAAGAAAGCCTTTTACTTCGTGAAAGATGCTAAAGATAGTTGCACAAAGAAATCCTGCTGCAAAAATAACCGATTCTCTGTGAGCCTGAACTTTAATTTTAGCCTTCTGCGTTGATAGATCACCAATTGGGGTGCACTTACAGTCAAGAAATTGTTTTTTACAAGCTGAGGTACTGATAATATACATTATAGAACTAAATAGGCACAGAGTATGATTCAGGCACTGCCTCATTACTGCAGGATCACATGTGCATCCATGGGTGCGGATGAGGTGTGGGGAGGGGGTAACTCTAATTCACAGAATGATGTAATTATTCGTCAAACACTTTTTCTCCAAGCTCAAAAACATTCAGATATTTACTCGTTTGTCACACACATGACTGCAAAGAGGGACCAAAGGCCACTCTGCTACAAAAGAGGAGCATTTTGTGCTTTTGACATGACCCCCCCCCCTCTCCACACAGTGGACGAGGGCCCACAAAGCCAGTCAGTGAATGGGGGTCAGCTGCAGCCTGGCCCCTGGGAGCCTCCCGTTGAGCATTTTAATGAATGTCATTTTCTTGTATTAACAGCCACGATTGTTGGATAATGGCCTCCCAACAATAACATTTAACCAATTCCCCTGTCTTTTGGGCTGGCTCATTTGGGACACAGCAGGAGTTGGTAATTGATTGTGTAATTCCAATCAGAGCTGTAAACAGATCGGAGCTTCCTTCAGAGCCCTTCAAACCCCCACACCAGATAACATGAAAGATCCTTGCATAAAAGCAAACGCAAAGGGAAAGTTATTGCTTATCTTCAGTGCAAAGACCCCCCCCCTCGCTTTGATGACCCCAGCTCTGTTGTGTGCCAACACTCTTTCTCCCACTTCTCTTCTTTCCTCCCACACGGATGGTAACTTTGTTGGTGATCCACAGAGCCGGGAGCTGGCTGAGAAGGAGGTTAGAGGGTTAACTGCTCTCTGCAATTTAGATTTACTGTGAGACAAACACTGTTAGGGTGGGGTATGTTAGGCTGGGGGGGGGGGTGACCAATGGGACATGATGTCTCCATGGAGATGAGTAGTAACGGCACACTACATGTACGGGTGTGAGTGCACATGCACAGGCTACCTCATCACCAACTCATGATGCTTTTTGTCTAATCAGTAAAGCTACGTACATCCAAAGCATGTGGTGTGCTTTCAAGAACACGCTACACAGGCATTCTTGCATGCGCTTTTAGCATAGGGTGTTCACACTGGACTGTTGCTACCCGCATGTACTCAAAGTTGGAAGAGGATTGGTTCAAAATGTTGAAGCGGTACAAATCTCCCAAATCTTACTCCAGGCTTTGTCTTTCACAGCTCGATTGCGATTAAAGACTGACTTGGTTTCAGATAATTCCATCCGGGCACAAACTGCATTTTTCCTTCATGATCAATTTTTAAACAGTTGCAGGGGTTGACATAGCCCAGAGATTTGCACTGGCCCACAGGGCCAGTAGTTTTTGAAACTTACTGGCCCTGCCTAAAAGTTACTGGCCCGACACCGCGCATAGCGGGACCCGCCGCTCCGCAGGTGCTTGCAACTTTAGGGGCGTCCGGGGGCATGCCCCCCCGGAAACTTTTAATATGGTGCAATTTGGTGCATTCTGGTGACATCACTTATTTCTACACTTTTCAATGACTGAAAATAGACCATATCAAACTTAAATCTGCTCTAGTCTGTTTCAGATGTTTTGAAGAGAGCACTGCAGTGTAGTAGGTAACACTAGTTCAGAAGTTTTCATGGTGCTTCTAACGGCAAATATCGCAATAAATCATAAACCTTAAATGTGTTAAAACAATCTAATGGCAGCTTGAACCATTTAACGAATCAAATAAATCCCTTAATGCATTTGACCAATCGGATGGACGCCTTCACATTGTTGACCAATCAGATGGAGCCCTGTTATGTTAGATGTTTGTAACCTATGTCAACGTGGGTCATTTGGAGCATAATTTTTAAACTGGGAATGGTTATTTGGTTATTTTGCTGTTTGTTTATATACCGCAAATTATATCGTTATCGCAATTTTAATCTCTGATATCGCATATCGCGAGTTTTCCTCATATTGTGCAGGTCTAACTGAGATCATTCAGCTAACTAGAAATACTTACTGCTTACAGTGTTGTAAAGAAAAACAAAATTAAGTAGTTTAACATTCTACTGCATTTGAGTCTGAGATTCAGGCATTTGGAGTTGCCTTTGATTCTTTGACATTCATAAAGCTTAGTGGATACAGTTTCATCTTCAATGCATTCATTAAATATCTTGCTGCCCATAGTACTAATTCCACCCATTACTCCATCTAACATATTCCTATCTATTCCTGCCATGTCTTCCACATCTCTGACATGCTTCAGTCTCTCTTCAGTGACGTGTCGGATTTATAATCAAATGTAATAATAACCCACTGGCTTGTGCCTTCGTTGTTGCTGTTTAACATTGTTTTGTATTGAATTGTTACATTCAATAAAGTTTGAAAAAAAAAAGTAGTGAGCGCGTGCCGCGTGGTGCTCGGCAGTGAAAGCCGAGAGAAGGAGAAGTGATCAAAGGTTTCCCATAGAAACCCTTGAAGTCTGAACACAGGACTAGCAGAAAAACTAAATTATGAAGACGAGGTAAATCTACACGTTTTCACAAAATTTACTTTATTGAAAAAGGTGAAGAATATATAAACCGTTAGATATTTTAGTGGCCCGAGCGGACAAGTGAAAAGTAAAGTCTTGTGGTCCGCACTGCTCGAAAAACAGGACCGGGCCAGCGGACAAATGGCTATGTCGAGCCCTGAGTTGGTAATTCCTCATTTTGAAAAGGATGTTTGCAAATCCTAGTCCCTGATTGGTCAAAGTTCAACTAGTTTAACTTTTAACAAGCATTCAATGACGTTTGAACAAATAAGCATATGCACAAGTTTGCATATGCTTTTAGCTATATGCAGGCACTTGGATGCCTATTTCTGAGCAAGAGTGTCACTGTAGACTGAGGTCAGAACCTGGGGTTGTCTTCTTCTAGCATTTATTCATAGAATCTTCCATCTTCACAAAGTGTAACGTTTCCACACATCATGCACAGACAGTTATTTCTTTCAGTGTTTGCGCATTAAAGCCTGTTAGCGCTGGTTCTTTTAACTGTCAAACTTAAGGTGCTTTTATAGAGGGCTGTTTATCGATCATTTTTGTTTAGCAGTTGTGAAACTCACCTGAACTGTATGATGGACTAACAAGCCCGGAAGAGTAAAGAGTATCAAGCAGACTATAACAGATGTAAAGAAATTTAGCAATTCCTAATTTTTTAAAAACACGGTGAAGCAAATACGGATAAGTTTGAGTGTTATATTGATCTCCATTTTTTGTTTGACTGTGTTTTGTTTGGTTTTTAGTTGATTTTCAGTGGGAATTTATTTGTTTTTTTATTTGTAAAAGTTAAATGATTTATTTCTGTCTTTCAGGGCCTTGTTCTGTACAGTCTAATGCATTTTTCTGAACTAGAGGACTTTTGTTGTTCTTTTATTTTTCCAGAACAAAAAATCTCTCTCCTCTTGTTGATGTACACACATTGTCATTTGAAAGTTTAATCTCCATGACTTCTTTTTTGTTTTTTTTCTGCTGTTCAGGTAGAGTTTATGTGAAATTAAAGGAAATGACAGGAAATTATGCTGTTGGTCTCAAATGTCTTACATTGTATGAATTGCCACCTTTTCAAACAGTGGAACACATTAAAAACGGATTTAGAATGTTCTATTTTGTCATTGTACAAGAAAAAACAAATTTTGTTCTCACTGATGGTAAATTTCTTAAGTCCATATAAGCAACATTTTTGATGTGAAGCCACAAAGCTCCAAAGTCTAAGACTGATAATCTTCAGCAACACTGAAGTTATGAGCTCAGCAGAAACAAAAGACAGTCCTCAACTTCTTTTCGCCCCCTCCATTCAAAGATGATTATATTATCTTATCACGCCTCAAAGACTTGATGTGAGCCTAACGATTTATACCAGCAGCCAATCTGCCGACGCTTAGCTGGATCTGGGTTCAATTCAGCTGCAGCCTCCCTCCATCTTTCTGCTGACTCTGTGCGATCCAAGCAAGCTGAGTAAATCTAATATAAAGGCGGTATTGATTTGAAGGCCCTTAATCACTTTGATTTGGCCCAGTTTTCACTGAACACCCCCACTGATGCAGCTATGAGCTTCCTCCCGGGGGGGTCTTCACTATTGGTGACACTTGGAGGCAAATGCAATTTTTCTGCAATGCCAAAGAGATTTAAAAATCCTATCATCAATCATCTCATCACTAATATTTATACACCTTGCATGACGATCAATACTTTTTTATTTTGCCCCCTTAGGAATCATTGCACCGGATGCACTTGAGCATAGTAGCATGATGTTCAACAATCACAAAAAATATCTTGTCATTTTAATTTAGAGAAAAAATATTTGCAGTATTAAAAATCTGCTAAATAAAGCAGCTGTTATAATTTTGATAAATTTTTGAGTCTTTTTTGGGAATGAGCTTCATCCAGTATGGGTCCTTAGCCAAGAGCCTTACGCTCCTGCATAACTATGTAGCTACAAAAAAAAACAAGTCTATGTCCCCCTGTGTCGGTACCCAACCTGTCAGGAAGGGCAACACCAAGTAATTATAAAGTTTAAAATATATTCTGTATTCATAGATTATTTTAAAAATGTGATACAGACCGTAAAAAGTAGTCATTTTGCAATGAATTTGGACCATACCATTCACTTCTGTGTCACTTTTGGCTTCATTCATTCAGTGTTACAAGGTTTCTAAAATGTCATAAAATGTTTGTGGAGCGTCTGATTTTCCAATGTTTTTCAAAATACTGAATTTTTGTATCTAAGTTTGAGACCTTGAAAAAAAAATATCATTTCTGGTTGGCTACTCAACAAAAGGGCTTTGTAAACTTTGCAAGGAAAATCAAAGGCATGTTTCAAACTTGCTGTGAAATAAGCTTTTTTTCCAGTCATCTTACCCTACAGGTGTTTCAAGCGCTTATGTTTATCCATGTCCTTTCAGTGTGGTAATAGTCTTAAATTCAGTGGTGGTTAATAATACACAACCCAGCAAAATTACCTTGAAAAAACACTAGTCACTTGTTTTAACTCAGTATTTAGTAGCTGTCTCAGTTCACTAACTTCCATGAGCTCTTCCTTCTTTTATTCAACACTTTGCCAGCGGCAACATACATTTTTTATCTGACAGTTTGATACAAAAAAGAGACTTTAACTCAATCCTCTATAATTCTGACAGATGATAAATTATCTTGCTGATTTGGATCCCAGACACACACGTGGTAGCAAAGTATTTCTTGTATCATAAAGCAACTGTGTCACTTAGTAAACAATGCTAATGAAGCGAGACAGTGGGATTGCCTCTGTGACCCTCCTCCCCCATCGACGTGTTTGTTTGTTTTTATTGTTCATGCTAATTAGCCTTAATCCCCCGTTCTGTTGCCTCAGACTTTGACCGCCGTCCACGCTGCATCAAACCGGCTGTTTCAACACTGCTAGGTTGAGATGTACAGGGGACGGAGAGAGTCGGAGTGTGCAGAGTGTTGTGCGGGGTGGGGCCCCTGGCTGCCATTGTCTTGCTGTACAATGACTCGGCTCACAAGTGAGCAGCGGGCCGGTAATGAGGAGGAGCCCTGCTGAACGGCGTGTCCCTGCCAATTGTTCTGCCGCCACAGAGGGAGAATGGAGCTGTCGGCACAGAGACTGCACACCCCAATGCAGTACTTCCACGGAGCATGCTCTCCCCTCTGAACAACCCCCCCGTCCCCAATCTCATATCTCTGACATGGGGAGTGTGTTCACTAATAGCTAATTAAAACAGGACTATTAATGAATGGCCAAGCAGCAGACATGATAAGGAGACTTAGAAAGATGAATTAATACATCCTTAGCATGTCATTCCAGCTAGCTGGAAGCCAGTGTGTGTGCACAGAACTTTTGTACCTTCATTTTTGCAGCTCAACTTACAATGAAATACTTATCGTCCAGAGTTTTGTGACTGAATTTAAGATCAAAGAAGAAAAGAGCTCCTTGTTTTTTCCACACAGCTATAGCATCAAATGCAGTTTTAAACTGATATACTTTTAAACAAGTTATAATATATACATTTTTTGGTTTTGGTATATGTTTTACAGTTTTTCACATGTTTACAGTTTGATAAAATTTAATATGTTCCCAGAATAAGTCAGTTAAAAATCCTTTGACTTCCAGGTAATACTTCTTTTAAAATTTAAAAGAAATGGGGCCCAAGCGCAGGTCGTTGAAAAACTATTAGACACAAGACACAGATTACCCATCCACTCTTTTGAAAGAAATTCGAATTTGACAAAAAAAAAGAAAAATACTTTTGGTTAAATTTAGAAAAATCTAATCTGTAATTAAACCAATATTTTTTATTTGAATGACCTGTAGAATACCCCTGTATAGGGAGTAAATCTGGTCATTTTTCCATTGTGGTAATACATTTTAATAAAAATATGGTGTAGATATAAACTGTAGATGCTGGCAAAAAACAGACAACCAAAAGTGCTTTGTGTTGGGAGAAAAAAAATAAGGTCACTCTTTCCTAATTAATAAATAGGAGGCAGCACTGGAACATGCTTTATGGCCCTTTGCCCACACATACCTTCAGGGATCAAAGTGCTGTGAGGACCTTGTGAGCTTGATGGGGCATGATGGGTTGGTTCTTGCAGTCAGAGGTCACCAGGAGCCATTACTGCAGGCAGGAAGTGGAATTACGCACGACTACCTGTGGGCCTGTTCTTGCGTGGCTCTGCAACGGTCACGAAAGGTCAGCCATGGCTCAGTCACCACCTGGTGAGTTCTGTCTGTGGGCCATTGCAGCTGAATCATGTTTTTTTTTGTTTTTAATTGTTCTGTGAAGAGAAATCGGTAATTTGACATAAAATCTTTGTTTTTCTATTGTACTAAAGACTTTTACAGTTGAAAGAGAGGGGCGTTTCTGCATCTTGAGTGTAAAACTGGCAGCAGTACCTCCCTGTTTCAGAGCTGCTGCTTTCCAAGGTTCAGATGAGGGGAAAGGATTTTTCCTTTTGCAAGAACTCAGCAGATTTAGAGGGCATGCAAGGTAGTTCTCAGAGCGGAAACCCTGCTGCAGATTGGGTGCACACCAGCTCTTTCTTCTCCTAGTCAGTTTTCCTTCCAACCACACTTAGTTTGCACAGCCTGTCACTTTCCCACAAACAAGGAGAACTGATGCGCGAAGGGAAGTGACAGACGGGGGTCAGAGATTGTAGAGATGAGGAGGACAACGTGAGAAAAGGAGTGAAAAAGTGCTGAACACAGGAGAGGAAAATGTCTAATGATTAACCAGTGAGCCGGTTGGTATCAGAAGGCGCTCCTGCCATCATGCTCCATCAGCCTAGCTCCTGCAAACACCAACAAAGCAAATTCCCTTTGCTGGTTTCTTTTTGACCAGTGGAGAGCAAAGTTTCCTCATTATGAAACTTTAATATATTGTTATTTTTTCATCTTAAAGACTGTAAAGCAGGGGTGCTCATTACGTCGATCCCGATCAACCGGTCAATCTTCAAGGACATGAGGGTAGATTGCAAGCCAGCAAAAATAAATAATCAAAAAAAGAAAAATATATTTCTAAAAGGTCCGTCAGCGAATCAAAATCCTCACTGAGATGTACGTGACTTGATTGACATGCAGAACAGAAGTTGCCCCATGAACGATGGATCTGAGCCCACTAAGGTAGTTTTTTGTATCAAACACTTCTAGAACGCTGCCCACAGAGTCAGCTGTGCTTTAGAAATACAATGCTCCCCACACTGCATGGTTTACAGCAGATGACGATGACAATAGTCACTGCTTTCTGTTTTTGATTTGATAAAACTCCTTCATACAAAAGTATCTTTTTGTTTTTGATTTTTCTCTTTTTTGAACGCACTTAACATTTTCTCTTTTTTGCATTTTAGTTATATTTGCCTGATTTTACACAAAAGTAAATGTTATGTCCGTACCAAAATAAAAAAAGTGTCCAACAGTATACTTACTTGTTGTCTAGGTACAGATGTCTGTTTGGACAAGGAAAATGAAGTCATCTACAAATGGATACATTAGTTCTGACTCCAGTCAGAACTTGGAATTACTTAATCTTACAGGAAATGGGGAAGGTAAAGCTGGAAAAGAGGCAGCTTTATTTAACAGTGCAACTTTTTGTCCTAAACAGGCTGAGCCCTTTCGTCCCAAACATTTCCATCTTTGATACCTTTTTTTGGGGTTTTCCTAACCTGGCTTCCCTTAGCAAAGGTTTGATTCACCTTGGAGACACACAGTGACACCTTAAAAGACCTTAGAGTAATCACCTATGAAGGATTTTTTGGATTGCTGGAGATTGCCACAGTGCTTGGAAAAAATCCAAGTACACATGAGAAGTACATGGAAACTCCACACGCAAAGATGCCAGCTGGGATTCGAAGAGCCTTCATGCTGTGAGGTGAAAGCACCAATAACTATGCCACAATGGCTTCTTTTCCTAGGATTTTAAGCTTAAATGTAATGATTAGGAGAAAATTTCTCGAATTTGAACAAAAATATCTGTATTGTCATACTTTATGACATTACAAAAAAAGATGTGTTTTGTTAATAGGAAGTTGTCTCTTAAAATAGTTATTGTCAAAATGAATTACTGTAAAACAGTTAATCAAAACTTTGATACAAAACCCTGTTTGCTATTTGAAGATCACTCCTTAAAAAAAGAAAAAAACTCAGATGAAGTTTCCATTGTTATTATTTTTATTTGTTATTGTTTGATGTCAAATTATTTCTTCCTCTAATTCAGATAAAACACCACATTTGGATTTGAAACACTATTTTTGGTGCTCGAACATGGTGCTCGAACACCATGTTCGAGAACAAGGGTTTCCATCAATACACCTGGCATCAGGACACCCTAGGCAGGAGGTCAATGATCGACTTTGTAGTTGTTTCAGGCGACCTTCGACCTTGTGTCTTGGACATTCGGGTGAACAGAGGGGCGGAGCTGTCCACCGATCACTACCTGGTGGTGAGTTGGATTCGCTGGCGGGGAAGGAGGCCGGAAAGACTTGGAAGACCCAAACGTACTGTGAAGGTCTGCTGGGAACGTCTGGCTGAGCCCTCCTTAAGGGAAGTCTTTAATCCCACATCGGGGAAAACTTCAGGTACCGAGGGAGGCTGGGGACATTGATTCCAAGTGGACCATGTTTTCCACTTCCATTGTCTCTGCTGCTGCTCGGAGCTGTGGTCGCAAGGTCTCTGGTGCCTGTCGCGGCGGTAACACCGGAAGTAAGCGATGCCGTCAAGCTGAAAAAAAGAGTCCTACCAGGCCTGGCTGGCTTGCGGGACTCCAGAGGCAGCTGACAGGTATCGGCAGTCTAAGTGAATTGCGGCCCGGACTGTTGCGGAGGCAAAAACTCGGGCCTGGGAGGAGTTCGGTGAGGCCATGGAGAAGGACTATCGGTTGGCCTCGAAGAAATTCTGGCAAACCATCCGACGCCTCAGGAAGGGAAAGCAGATCTCCACAGGCACCGTCTACAGTGCAGTTGGGGGGCTGTTGACTTCGACTGGGGACATTGTCGAGCGGTGGAAGGAATACTTCGAGGATCTCCTCAATCCCACTGACAAGCCTTCTTTTGAAGAAGCAGAGAACGATACTTTGGGGTGGGGATGTCTATTACCCGGGCTGAAGTCACTGAGGTAGTCAATGAGCTCCTCAGTGGCAAGGCCCCAGGAGTGGATGAAGTCCGCCCTGAGTACCTCAAGTCTCTGGATGCTGTGGGAGTGTCTTGGCTGACACGTCTCTGCAGCATCGCGTGGCAGTCGGGAACTGTACCACTGGACTGGCAGACAGGGGTGGTGGTTCCCCTCTTTAAGAAGGGGGACAGGAGGGTATGTTCCAACTACAGGGGAATTACACTCCTCAGCCTCCCTGGGAAAGTCTATGCCAGGGTACTGGAGAGTAGAGTCCGTCCGATAGTTGAACCTGAATGTAATAAAGAAATCCGATTTTTGATGTCATTTTTATTTTGAGGATTCAAACAAAAAACAATAAAATGGAACGTGCGTGCCCCATGACAGTCAGCTTGCGCTCGAATGACAAAACAGCTTCAAGCATTTACGGCGCCTGGAGACTTTCAATCAGCTCGTTTAGGTGGCATGTCAAAGTCATATCCACCAAAAAGTGCAGCTTTTCGAGCCACTCAGGATCTTCCAGTTGTGGGTAGTTCAATTTCAGGTCTTTGCTTTTCATGAACGTTTTCACGTGTTAGAAACAGACGACAAAGCAACGCAAAACTTCACCCCTGGTCAGCCATCGGACTGTGTTGTGTAGCAGGAGATCAGAATATTCGCTTTCAACTTCATCAAGCAATGCACGGAACTGACGGTGGATCATTTATATCAGCCACCTGCCTAGCGGTCCGCTAAAAGCTTCCTCCTCTCTTAGACTGTTTGGAGTTGTGCGGTGTATGAGCCACGGACAGTTCTCCAGCGCAGCCAGTTGACTGACAGCTCAACTTGCTGACAGCTTGGCTCCCGTATTTCCCGCTGCAAGTGACGTACCTGCTGAGCGTTACAATATTTATTCTATACATTCTTACAGCTTTGGAAAACGTTGAGAATGTTTGTGTCTTGTTTTTCCTTCCACAGAAACCATATTAAAACAATAAATATATTTCTCTCCCCAATCTTTATACATTTTCAAACATTTTTTAAAAAGGTCCAGGGAGCCACTGGAGCAGCGCTAAAGAGCCGCATGCGGCTCCTGACCCGCGGGTTGCCGACCCCCGTTATAGGCATATGACGTCAGTTGGAAGTTATTGGTCCAACTTGGCACCTGAAGGCACCTGATTGGTCAGTTTAAAACTTGACTAACTTGCAACAGTTTTTTTTTTTATTAGTATTAGCAACAAAATGTTAAAAACAGGTAGAAGAGCACAACTGGTTATTCCAATAAATACAATCACTGAGTAATAGCTTTATATTTCTCAAAACAGTCTATTGGTCTATTGGAATTTGGCTTCTTGGAGCCGGTAAGTACTTCCTGTTTGTAAATGGGGGGGGGGGGGGGGGCGCACACTCAGTCCAGTTCTCTTATATAGTCAATGGTGAAAACACACAACCCGCAACACAATCTCAAAGAAGCACAGATCTAAAAAAAACAATTGGACAATGTCTTGATTGAAAATGTGATACAGTAAGGAGGTGAAAGTGCTTATCAAGATGTAGTAGTAGTAGGACTTACAAATGTTGTCTTTTTTCTTAGTTAATACCAAAATTACAATCCAAATTGAAACAAAATTAGACTGTTGTTCAGGCAACATCATTTCAAAACCATTATCTGATGTGCTTACATCATTATTACTATTTTTTTTATTATTTGGTCCACTCTGAAAAGGATATTTGGTCAAATCAACTCATACTAAGTGGATTCCATTTCCCAACTTATCATGCTGAGACATCCAGACCAACCTAGTTTGAGTGGACACTAATATGAAGTCATTCATAACCATTACATTCAATCAAGTCCATTCTTTTACATACCCACTCCAATGTAAGTCGAGTTCTTGGTGTTTTTAACAAGAATAAAATTGTACATCTGAGTATTTATCTTTTCAAATCATTGTGAATCAGCAGCAGATGAAAAATGCCTCTGGAAAAAGCCTGTAGCAGGGATACAAGCCCTAAGCTTCCTGCTCAATTTCATTCTAATGTATTTATTTGTAGATGACTAGATCCATGTACATCTTCATTTTCCTCAACCAAGCAGACATCTAGCTCAAACCCAGTGTTTGGTTGGGGTTGTGAGGGGACAAAAGCTAGTAAACAAAGTGATGATGGGAAATAAGGACAGGCCTATTCTGCGCCAACAGTCCCACCCACAACTCAGAGGCAAATTTCTGCCACTCTGCAGAAACTGTCTCCCAGAAAACATTTTGCCTCAGAACAGGAAAAACATATTTAAAATACCATTGGGAACCCTTTTAAAATCATTCAAAAGATGATCAGAGCGGGACTTAACTGCAGCGATGAAAAAGATGTTCAGAACAACAATGAAGCTCTGTTGATCTGTGCTTATGAAATGCTCCCGGTGGTATCCATGATGGCAAAAAATCTTAAACTTGTCTTACAGTGGGTAATCTTTTTTAAACTTCTTGTAAATGTCACATAATCAATAAAGAACATGTCATTCAAATGAGATTTTCTATCAAAAAATGTTTTTCCTTGTAAAGGAACAGCAATGAAATGTTATATGAATTTCTTTTTTTGTAATCTCTCAAAAGATACTTTAAACCTGTATTTAACTGCATCTTTATGATTCGATTCACATAAACATGCAGGTTTTCCTACTGAAACCTAACCATCGCTTCAAAGACTCCATGTTGACAACCTACAACCAAGATTTTGCATTCCTACAAAGGCTGACAGATTGGCCAGAGATTGACGCATGCTGCTTCTTGATCAGTAAAGCTGATGGATCTCGGCAGCCCTCCCAAGTGGCTGTTTTGTGAGGTTCAGCTCAACAGTATTAACTGGCTGGCTGCTATTCAGAGGTCAGAAGTCTCCCTGTCTCCAAGCTCTCGTTGGTAATCTCCCTTCCTTCACCGTACGCCCCCTTCCTCATATTAAATCACACTTGACACACCTGGAGCTCCAAAGCAGCCTCATCCATATTTTATTCCATTGCCGATTTTAATACTGCAGCACTTTTTAGGGGTGGGAAACTCATATTTATTAACTGACCTGGGCCATAGCATTGCAGCATTGGTAGGGATGTGAGCGTGGTGGGGGTTATAATCCTGTTTGTTCCGAAAATAAAATGATAAAACTGAAAGGAGCTGTGACAAGTTTATGAAGTAAGCAGAATGGCCCTTCATTCTTCTCTCAGATCCCCTTTGGCGTTTCTCTGTCTGCAGAAAGAAGCGTTGGGCTTTAACTTAGTCCTTTAAGGCCTATTATTTTTAAAGAGAATTGCTGACAAAACTGGTTTATGACTGTTTTTCTTTCAGGTGGCACGAGGAACGTCTTTATGGAGGGGGTAAATAATGCAATGTGGAGCTTTATGTTAGACAGAAAACCCGCCATTTCTTTTTTTGCTGGCCCTTCTTTGTTTTTTTTTTTCCTTTTTTTGCACCATACTAAATTACCAAAGAGGATGAGTGCAGTTTGGCCTTTTTTAAACATAATTTAGCAGAATGAAACCCTTTAAACATTTCTGGATAGGTGGGGTTAAGTAGGGAAAAAACATGAAAAACACCCACTTGTCTGGTGTGCATTTGGTAGGTAAGGTTACACACTCATGCATCCTCACCTAGAGTACTTTTAATTTTTTTTTAAATCAAACTCTTTTTTTCCTCTTTCTATTCGAGCCTGTGAATGTTCAGAAATGTGAAAGAAAGAGAAGCTAAACCCAGAACTGGATGGTATTATGGTTCACAAAAGTCACAAGGATTGTTTTTTATCATCATCCATCTTTAGCTATCATTTTGGTCCAATGTGTTTGTTTTTAACGCTACTCATAGCTTCCCTTTACTACCACTTTCCTCTGATTGTTTCGCCTTTTTCTCTGTCTGTAACTGATAGAAAGCGCAGATACAACATCTATAATCATTAATCAAAAACGGGCTCAGATGCCTTTTTAAATTTGAATCAAAAACTTTACCTTTTTTTGTTCATTTGTCTTTTTGCCTTCATTTTACTTTTACTTTGACTTTCATGATATTGCCTAAGATTTTTTTTCTTGCTTAACTGTTGACTTAGAATTGAGTAGGAATGATTAAGAACAAGCATAAAGTAGTTTTTTCCCAGTTGTTTTTTTGTTTTTGTTTTTTGCCAGAAATTGTTTGCTACTACCGGTAAATAGAAGGTAATTAATTCAGCTTTTAAATGGTTTAGGATCCGTTTTGGATATGTCTGTACACCCATAATTATTGATTTTGTCATGCCTAAATTTTCAGTTCTCACTCTTTAAATTTAATACTGTTTTTTGAACAGTTCCTTTATTTCTAAAAATGGATGTTAAAAGCTGCGTCTAAACTTTCCGATTTCATGCATTTTTTCAACCATTGTGTAACCTATCTACGTTCTAAACTCTATCCATTCTCGAGCTGGTTTACATTATAAAGCTGGTCACTAAACAATTGATTTTAGTCAGATGATGGACTTCTATGTAGACCAGGATGTTTTGAGGATCACACTTAGGGGGGCGAAGGGGGGTCTAAGGGCAGGGATGCCAGTATAGCTTAGTCAGTTTGTTAGTTCATTTTTGTATTTTCCTATTGAACTCTTTGTATTCATGATCCTTTTGAGTTCATGTTTTACTTCGAAGCCCATCGAGACGACTGTTGTTGTGATTTTGGGCTATACAAATAAAATTGAATTGAATTGAATTGAACTTATGTAGCTAATTTCTTATATCACTCCCGATAATGGGATTATTGTGGGCTCAGTCTTTAACAGGGATACTGCTCTAACCTGAATAAATGTAATCATTTCTGGAACATGAAAAATGACTTAGAAAATAATTGGTTATAATACAGGTGTACACCAAATTTATTTTAACCCTAATTTTTTGTCTTCCAACCTCAGGAAAAACGAGTTAGATGATAAATAATTCCAAAGTTCTCCCTCAAGTTTGCTCGTAATGGAAAAGACTTTAGAAAAGTTCTTATGGAATGGGTAGAGATGAAAATCCAAGTTCATGGATGTCTAATGACAGTTGAATGTAGACAGAAAAAGAATAAACGTTAGATGAAACATCTTGCTCATAGGTGATGGCTTGGAGGAATCAGGAACTAGCCTTGAGTGGATCGGAGCTGATTAGATATAAAGATGCAATGAAAATTTGAATACCATTCAAATTTGAATAAAAATCTTCCCCAGTGAACTATCAAAACAAACATATTGCTTTGTTTTTTTTTTAATTTATTGCATAAGTATTCCGGCAAATGTTGCAGAAACGCTTCCTCATCTGAAAGTTTGACATTTCTTAGCCTAATCTTCAAATGTTTTTACCCTCTCAGCCGCTCAGACCTGAAGGTGACACACCTGTTTAGCATTCTACCATAACTGCAGCTGATGGTAAAGTGTCAATGTGGTCTGCTTGGGGCGGGGGAGTTGTGATAAATCCTTAATCAGCAGGCATTGATTAATTGGATTAACCCAAAATCATCTTAATGACTGATCAATTTCCATTAGACATCCTTAAATATATCTTAATGGGATTGGAAGAGTGTTGGGTATATGTGTGTGCAGATTTTTACTCACATTGGTTTGTGTTTGTGTCTGTGTTAATTCATGTGGTGCTGCTTCCCCGGCACTGGAAATGTTTTTTTTTTAAGGGGCTTATCTGCTTTTCTGCATTTTCTGTTTTTAACTGGCTTTACTTCTTAGCTTATGTCAAAAATTAAAGAATAAGAAAACTTAAAATTAGTGTGCTACTAAGCTGCAATAGTTTGCAAAAAGTTACTGTTGGAAAAGACGATAGTTAAAAAAAACATTAAGTTAATTTACTATCTGTGAAGTCTAAGTTATTTTAGGCATGTATTTCTTAGTAACCGTAAGTGACATATACTTGTATAGCCCTTTACAGTCACAATCCCATTCACACATTGATGGTGGCTCCACTCCCTACCACTGCAGCCAACCTATACCCATCAGGAGCAATTCATCTCTGTCCTACTGTAGGACACATCGACACATGATCGGGCAGGGCAGGAACTGAACCCTGTGATCTTCCAATCAGAGGTCAACTGCTGTACTTCAGCATCACGGTAGCCCAAATCATGTGGCACTTAATTATAATCTTTGAAACAGCCCCAGCCTAACATTACCATTGCAACAAAAATACAGAACAACATCAAAACCATCTCATTTTAAACCACATGCCAGCCTGGACATGAAAAATTAAAACGTTAAGGAATTTATTTGTCTGCAAGCGAATGCATTGGAATGGAACGGAGAAGTGAGCTTGTGGCCCACCGATTGAGGTTTTACGTGACAACTACAAGATTTTTTAAACTGAATTTTCTTTATCTACTCCTTTTTTATCCCCCTTTTACCACGATTTGGATAAAAAAAACACTCAGAAATTTCTTTTTTTTTTGTATATATGTAAAAAAATATATATTGAAACTGATGCTAAAGCTAAATATGTCTAAGAAAGACAATATAGACAGGCAGTCCAAACTAGGAAAACTCAATGTGTCATCAGTTTTTCCTTGCATGCAGTTTTATGAATCACTTGCTAATACATTCTTATTTTAGTTAAGGTAGCCTAAATTGCTAAACTACATTACTTAAGATCAATTTGTAATTGATCTTATGATTGACTGAGCTACATATTTGTGATTTTTTTGCAACTGTGTTTACCTGTTGATGGGATATCATGCAGCTTTATACAAAATGGGTGAATTTAGTCTTACAACCATAAGCAAAAACAATAGCTTTTTAAAAAAAAAAAAAAAAAAAACTTTTTAAAAACAAATTTAAGGTGGCAACAGGGTTAGGGTTCACAAAAACCAGAGGGAAGTCTGTAGAAATCTCAAGCGGATCTAGATGACAACCCTCTCATGGGGGGATTCTCATTCTTTTTACTTGATTGTTTTTTCTAATATTCTAAATGTGAATGAGAGCTTTGCAACTTTACATGAACTTATAAAAAATCTATTTACATTTTGGACACAGTACAGGAAGGAGGGCTTTTTTTCTTCAACTGAAATTGGTTGTGACTCTCCTGCAGTGTATACTCGTTTTTAATAAAATTTTGCAAATGTCCCCGGGGTTAAAGATGAAGAAAAGAGTATTGCAATATATTAGTCAATTCAGAAAACAGGTCTGCTGTTGTGTTCTCCACCTTAGGGCCTTTGCAAGTCGCAGTCATCCAGGAAAACTCCAGTCTTCGTCGCCTTTTTTCTCTCTCCCACCAACTCGCCTGCTGGCCGGTCTCCCCGCCAACCGCTCTGTTGCTGTTGTTCTAAACAAGCAGCAGAGGGTTAAAGGGAGAGGCTCATGCTGCGTTAGCGAGTCACCATGGGGAGCGACTTTTTCTTTTTCTCCCTATATTCAGATGTCACCCACATAACAGAAGACACTTCAAATCTGCTGACTTTCTTCTGACACACAGAAAAATCACAGAAATCACACTGTTGCACCATTAAGTCCATATAACACAGTTACACAGGCCATTTTTATGCATACAAATTCTTTTCATAAAATTCCTTCTAATTTGTGAGTTTAATTGCACATATAAGCAGAATATAATTGGCCTGACAGACACAGTCATCAACAGAGACACTACAACATAAAAAACATACAGTGGAAATTATAAAACCCCATGAAAAAACACTTGGAAAGATATACTCCAACGGGAAAGCCTAGAGTAGTGAAAACCCAGCTTTCTTAAGACGGAAATGTTGTGGCATGACCCAAAAACATGTAAACAAACTCCCACACAAGCAGCATTATAAATAGTGATATCGTTTTAACATTGTGCATATGTTGCAGAAAGTGTTGAAAATTTGCCAGTAAGAAAGATATTTGTTTGTGGAAGCAGCAAGCAAGACACACGAGGCTTAATTCACACTACATGGATTGAAATACGTACAGATCCACATCATACACAGCTGTACAGTCCACATCTCTGGTGGAATACTTAGCCAAGGGATTATGGGGCCGCCCGCATTTGCATACCTCCATTAAAGCATCTTTTTGCTCCTTCCATAACTCTATCTGGCGCGCTCACGCAGAGACACCTGTGCAGAAAAATCCATAAAGACGTTACCCCTGCGGAAGGCGGAATTAAATTTTCTTTCACATTTGTGTGAGGCATAATCCACCGTACAGCTGTAAAAATGGTGCCGCGATATTGGAAGAGAAGCTGTGGTGTTGAACTGAAGGAAACCGAGTGATATGGAGGAGGGGTTCCAGTGCGCAGATCTGAGATAACACCCCAGTGTTAAGGTCGAGACACAAGATTACAGGGCAAACAAGTGTGGAAACGATGGAAGCCTATGATCTGAGGATGTTATATGCCTTAATAATCATTTTAATAATCCTTTTTTTTTATCAAGAACAACTCAAAGGCTTTCTGGTTTACTGCAGCAATGATGCATAGTTTTATTTACTTTTTTTTTTGTTTTACCATTGCTGAAATGCGAACGGACAAATATGTCTTCTGGTCTCTCATTAAACCCTAATTTGTGAAGTATTTAATGAGTATAAATTACCAAGCAGGTGCTGTCAATTCGCTTTACAAACCACAAGTGATTATGTTAGACATTTTTAGATGCTGCTTAAATTGGCCTTTTTTGTGTTCAGCATCCTTTACAATAAGCATCTGGAGGAATTAACTTGTGTTCCCATTATGTTCTCAAACATTTCAGAGGCCTTGGATGTTCTTTTAAAAATTGTAACCTCTTTGAAGTGGATAAGTCAAAAGCAACCAAAAAGTGTTTAGTGTCACCCCTCTGCTTAGTAAAATCAATCAATCTATCAAAATCAATCTATTACAACTGGGACAACTTGGGTTTTTAATCTTGGTTTTACTGATCACAAATGTGTGCATGTTATAGGTTATTTTTTAGTACTTTTTGATTCTAACGCCATCTATATTAACTGCAGGCTCCTGCATGAGAGAAAACCATGGGTGTACAGCTCTATTCTGTAAAATAAACAAAGTAACAGCTAATAATATGTTGTTTTACAGCTAATGCAAAGTCTGCTTTTCCTATCCCAAATTTGTGTAATAAAATCTCTGTCACAGATGTGGTATGACTACTGTACCCAGAATGCCAAGAGGGACCGAAAGGCAGAGGATTGTTTAAAGGAGTTGATGGGAAGTTCTGCATTTTTTTTTCTGACAAAACCTGTGTGTTAATTTTCTGTGTGTTTGTATAAGTCATATTGAGTGAGACCTGGCCTCTCATTTCTCATCTGCAAAAAACAGGCATTAATAGTCGAGTGAAAATTGATAGCTAAAAAAGCCTGTTTAATATTTTAATAAACAGTCTGAGTGCTAAACAGGGGCATAAGTGACTTCATGCTAAGTAAAATGAAACCATCAAAAAAAGTTTCGTGTCTTTAGGTAAAAGCCGTTGGTTCCATTTGAATGACATTACAAGTTTGCGATTGCACTGACTTAAGTTTGCCTTTTTTTTACTCAGAAGCTGCAACCAATCCTGTTAAAGGTGATTAATAAAGCCTCAGCTTTCACAGAATCAAAGACCCAGTTACTCTTTAGGTGGCCAACACTTCCTCAGTATCCACAGGGAGTGAGTGAAATACTTTTATATAATTTTAAAGTTAAAAAAATACACAAAAGTGTGTTAATATAATTATTAAAATTATTATTAATTGTAACTTTTGGCAAAATTTTAGTATGCATAAACACGGGATTAACGTGTGCCAAGCTTTAGCTACATTTCTAACTGGAAGCTTGCCATCTTTGTGCAAGTTGAGACAAAATATGCTACAAAATCCCAATTGTATTTTCCTCACTCTGAATTACATGGTCTGTTTTCTAATGTATGTGATATACAGTGGTGGACAAAACTGTTGGTACCCCTCATTTAAAGAAAGAAAGTCCACAATGCTCACTGAAATGACTTGAAATGTTCAAAAGTAACAATAAATTAAAATGTATTGAAAATTAAATAATCAAAATCAGCCATTACTTTGAGTTGTTGATTAAAAGAATTCTTAAAAAAAAAATGAAATAGGGCTGGACAAAAATGGTGGTACCTTCATAAAAGACAGAACTAATTGCCCAGAGGGGCATGATGAACTCAGGTATGTCCTTTAATTGACATCACAGCTGTTTTCAAACCCATAATCAGTCAGTCTGCCTATTTGAAGGGAGTCAAATAGTCACCTTGCTGTTTGGTAAAAAGGTGTGTACCACACTGAACATGGACAACAGAAAGTGAAGGAGAGAATTGTCCCAGGACATCAGAAACAAAATTGTAGACAAACATAGTAAAGGTAAAGGCTACAAAACCATCTCTAAGCAGCTTGAAGTTCCTGTGACAACAGTGGCACATATTATTCAGAAGTTTAAGACCCACGGGACAGTAGCCAACCTCCCTGGATGTGGCCGGAAGAGGAAAATTTATGACAAATTGAGGAGACGGATAGTTTGAACTGTATCCAAAGAGCCCAGAACAACCTCCAACAACATTAAAGGTGAACTCCTAGATCAAGGTACATCAGTGTCAGATCGCACCATTCATCATTGTTTGAGCCAGAGTGGACTTCATTAGAGACGACCAAGGAGGACACCACTGTTGAAAGGAAATCATAAAAAAGCCAAACTGGAATTTACAAAAATGCATGTTGACAAGCCACAAAGCTTCTGGGAAAATGTCCTTTGGGCAGATGAGACAAAACGGAAGCTTTTTGGTAAGGCACATCAGCTCTATGTTCGTTGACTCAAAAATGAAGCATAAAATAAAAGAACACTGTCCCTACTGTGAAACATGGAGGAGGCTTAGTTCTGTTTTGGGGCTGCTTTGCAGCATCTGGCACAGGGTGTCTTGAAGTTATACAAGGTAAAATGAAATCTCAAGATTATCAAGGCATTCTGAATAAAAATGTGCTGCCTAGTGTCAGAAAGCTTGGTCTCAGTCGCAGGTCATGGGTCTTCCAACAGGACAACGATCCAAAACACACAGCCAAAAACACCCAAGAATGTTTTTTGATCAATGTGACAACATGCACTCTTAAATGCACACTGTGCCAGGCTCAGATGCAATGATGTTGACCAATCGCTACTAAGAGTGGCGTAATATCATTATTTGGGTTGTCAGATTGGTTCAGGTGTGTTGAAGGGGGGACCAATAAAGTGCAAGCAACATTCTTTTGCTCAACATTCGCAGCGCACGTTGGTACGGAAGTGCTATGAAATGGGTTGCCAGATTTGGGGCTTTTTTTTTCCGCCACTTCGGGGCCCTGGTGGTAACGGCGGGGCCCTACGCGGCTGCGTAATTCGCGTTTATGGAGGGCCGGCGATGTTTACAATATCTGTAACTTAAGTTTAAAAAAAAAAGAGATACAGCTGAAACAAACATATTGTGACCAGGCAAACTTCTAACCTTGTTAGTAAAATGTGGAAAAACACATGTCCGAGACTGCTACACTAGCATGTTCACAATAACACTCAACCAAACATTTTGATAGAACGCCAGAAACTTGTTTTGACAATAGTAAGCTCATCCAGAATTATTCCTTGTATAAGGCACTCCTGGTTAAGAGGCACACTGTTGTTGTTTTTTCAAATTAGGGCTTTTAAATGCAGAAAATAAGGTAATTTTTTCCCAGTAGTAAACCACCTGTTAGCTAAGTATATTGACAAAATAGCTGTCCATCCAGCTGTCAGGTGGAAAACAAAATAAGACAGATTTTTACATCCATTTACATTTTTACATTATTCTTTATTATTTAGGACTGTGCATGAGGAAAAATCTTTTTTGTTGCAGCACCTCAATTGTGTCACTATATGATCTCATTAAGTCGGTTTACTTTTTTATGTTGGTCTTCTAACTAACGTCTTGTTTAAGTTTTGGCATACTATATGCTTAACAGGTTTTATGGAGGTTAAAAATCTTCTGAGGTAAAATTAACCTTAGTTTTTGTCAGATTGATTTTTGTTGTTTTGTTGTCTCAGACACGCATTAGCATCGCACAGGTTAATTTTGCAGTACAGACTTGTGAAGAAATTCACAACTCAAATAAAAAGTCTGTTGCAGCAAAAAAGCCTGTGCGCACACAAGATGTATATTCCAATATTTTCATACATAATATAAACTTTTACATTTTGATGTGGGTGAGCAATAATTGGCATTTGTTCTGATGCTGTTAGCTTGATGGTACAAACGCCTCCTTGGATCAAACGCTTTCTTTCTTTAAGACAATAAGATCAATGTGGTTTAGCTGGGCAGCTATAGATAGGCCGGCCGTGTGCAGTGCTAAGAAGAGCAATGACCCCGAGGTCGTCTCCCTCCTCCAAAGTCTTTATAGTATCAGCCCCCACAGTGTTCTCTCCCCCATCTCTCTTTCCTTCTTGCCACTTTTTCTTCCTCCTCGTCTGTCTTACATCTCTCCGTCCTTCTCTTCTTCAGTGGCATGAATCATGAAAGTGAGTCCTGTGTAGTCGATGGGCCTTTTTCCTTGGTGGCGTCTTTTTTTGCAGAGAGAGGCGGAGAGATGAGGTATTGATTTGAGAGCCTCTGGAGGGGGGACAATAGGTCCCTGACTGAAGCCACTCTGAAGCACAAACACCTTCCCTGAAGCCTCTCAGTGCCACAGCGAGACTGTGAAGGGAGAGAAAAACAGCTTTGCTTTCCAACACTCCATCTTCCTCCACTTGCAGTTGATTGTTGAAAGCCTGTAGTGAGAGCGATGATGTACGGGGAAGAGGGGGGCAGTCAGACCTTGGGATCTCCCAGGTCCCTGCAGATCGATGAACTGAACAGGCCGGGACCCTGAACCCACAGAAACCCACCCTACATGCAGTGGCTCTTTGCCAATCGCCCATTCACCCAGGGCCAAGAACCACGCCAACCCGGAGGTTGACAGGTCAAATTCGACTTAAATGCCTGAAGCTATGCTGAACTTTTTCAGATTTGAAACCCACCCAAAGCCCCTACCACAACCTACCATCAAGCAACAAGAATCCTGTCTTGGGTCAATTCTTTGCTCAATGCGTGGGATAAAAGCTTTCACATTTGATTGATTGTTGACTGCTGTGTGTTTGGTGTGATATCATCACCAAAAAAAAAAAAAAAAACTCCTTTGTTGTCAATGACATCATCAAGGGGAGATGGCAAGAACGCCTCCTTTATCTCCTTGGTTTATGGGCTTGCTGTCCAGGGAAGTCACGGGAGAGACGAGGACAATATCATTTTTAACTGTCAGGGTCCAGCAGAGTTAAAGGCAGCGTGAGAGTTGGTGCGACAGCCATAAATTCATTGTGTATAACCTCTCAACACATATTAGATGATTGCAACCTTGATGCAAGTTCATTGTTGGATCTTCGGTGGAATTAACAAACCATTAGAACAAATCTAATGGGGGAGGCAGTTTATTTTTTCAAGATGAGACATTTTTGCTCACATGATATTTAGAATGCACTGCTTGCGGCTTAAACGTTGGAGAAATCTTTAGTTGTGGCCTAGAATGGGAACACACAAGAAACACAAATTCGTCAAAGAAAGTTACTCCCTCTTTGTTTCTGATTGTTTTGTCTATCCCAAAATGATGGATGACCAGCAGCGATTCATATCATGAAACTGCCTGTATGTGTTGCCCACAATGCACTGCACTTCTCAACAGGAAATGAGAAAAGCTCCCTCCAATGACACACAGAAAAACAATTTTACAACTTTTCAGTTCCGACTCTCTTTACGTTGGTAGTCAGTCTTCTCACGGAGACTGATAGTAAATGTGTGTAATTAAATAAGCTCACTTTGCTGTACTACAAAAACCTGTTCTGCAAATTTTATTTTACACCTATCATCTTCTGCTCTTTTGTCCCAAACATGTCAAAACCAAAGCTTCCATAACTGATGGCATTTAAGGTACTAAGTCAGAGATTTTTCAAACCTTTTCCTTCAATTCATTTAGAAAACCCAGGATACAGGCTTAATATGCTTCTCCCGCCATCCTGTTTTTGTCTGTCTTTCCTTTTTTGGCTCTAATTTCTCATTGTTCCTCATTACCCTTACCTACATCGCAGCATCAAAGCATCTTGAGAATTTAAAACATCTGTATGGAAGTCTTATGGCAGCAGGAAAATTATGAAAAGGGTTTCAAACTCATCGTCTTCCAGTTTCCATCAAACATGAGGACCTGAGCAGGTTGGCAGGGGCTTGACTGTAAGGCAGAGAGGGGTGGGTTATTAATTTCCACTGTGCAGTATCACGCAGCTGCTGGCTGCAGAGCAGAGTGTATGTGGTAATGAAAATGGCCAGAGTCGAAGATTAATGGCTCATAAAGACAGAGCGTTTAGATGGGACGGTAGCCTCAATCTGGACAGCGGTGACTAATAGCATGCGCACACCCGTGGACACGCTTTTTGTGTGGCGTCATCCCTCCGCTTTACCCCTCTGACGTGAATTTTGTTGAGGTTAAAGTTCAAGGCGTGCAGAAAATTATTTTGATTTATGCCCTCCGAGCTCCGCTCCAGTAACGCTAAGCGGATTGGCGGGCAGGCAGCCGACCAGCGCGGTGGTGTGCCCTCTTCCGCAACATCATCAAGCTGGACAAATGGGCTGGCCAGGTGCCAGCGATTTTTCCTTCTTTGTAGCTGAAGGCACAACATATATCTGTATACCCACCCAAGACGGCACGACGAGAAACGTGTTTTTGAAGCAAATTGATTTGGATGCTTTACGACGTGTGCAGCTGCGACTTTAACTGCGATGGTTTCACCAGTGGGCCATAAAACAAGTGATTTCATTCAGACAGGGAGCCAATCCTGTTTATACTATTAACTTGACATGTGCACACACTATAGAAACCATATGTGAATCCAGAGCTGTTTTGTTTCAAGCTGCTTAACCTGACATGGAGATTTTTATGACACTGGCTGAGATGTACTGGATACTTACCCGTTTCTATTTAGGGAAGTTTGGCAACATGAGACTTAAGGCAGCAAACCTTCAACAGCTTGGACTTAATGCTTTTATTATGTGTTTGTTATATTTTAGTCATCTCAAGATGTCCAACAGTTCAAAGCCTCTTTTTATTCTTCCCTTAAGAGGTGATCAGGGGTGTTAAGTCAGGAAGTACTAGCTATTGCAAATTGTTGCACATCCAGCAGCCAGGTAGGTTTATTTTTGGCATTGAGAAACATGTAATAACACATAAATCGCAAGGAACAGATGCTGTCAAGCTAATGAAAAACATAAGTCAATTAAAAAAATAATAACTGTTATAAGTCAATAATAAAACAAAATCAATATAATTCCTCTTTTACTATTTTATTTTGTAAAAAAAACAACTCTTTGAACTACTTAGTATAAAAATAAATAAAGGTAATATCTTTTTTTTTATGAAGTGGTACATGAGCAATATGAAAAATTAAAACTCGAAATGCATTCCTATAACTTATTTTTTTTTCCATTGGTATAGTTGCTATAGAAATTAGGTTGAAACCACTAGAAAAAAACTCTTATTCATGATAGTCAAAAGTCAAAAGTTAATTTTTTTCATAATTAGACAAACTTGATATGTGAGCTTTAAATTTCAAAATCAAAGTGAATACCACCAGCTTAGCTTCCTAAAATATTGCACCTTTCTAACTGTAAGTTCTTTTGATACTAAAGGTGTTACACTGTTCAACAGTGTATATAACATTCTTTTGCAGCACAGCATTTTAACACTCAGACATTTTCCTAAAAATGTGCATCACCCAAGCCTTTTTGTGGTTTAGGGCATACATTTATTATATTCATTATTTTACCGGTTTTGGAAGCTTCTTTGCAAGCCCATCTGCTTTCATTCTTGACAGGGGAGATGGGTACGGGGAGCAGTGTAGAATGATTCAAGTCAAAAACTCAAAACAAAACTTTTTTTTAAATGTTTCTTTTTAAATTAAGCAAATTTGTTCCACAGAACAAATTTGGAGTTGGTTACTTCATGCAATTAAATGTTTTATTAAATTTGTATTGTTATTTTGAGATCCAGGAAAAATACATGATAATGTTGGCCTAAATTTGACAAGAAAAAAAAAGTCATTCCAAGATATAATCTCTCCAGTTTAAGATTTTATGTTATCTTTTCTGGGTTTTCATCCCGTATCTGTGACCTCTTTTCACCAGAGATCCTTGTGCCTTCAACGTTGGAGCTTTAGCGTACCTGACTACCGTAACTTTTCAACCATCTACACAGTTAATGTAAATCCTGTGGATTCTGAAGCAGAGAAATGCAGCCCTGTACTGATAAGCAATTCTTTACATTAGTGAAATGTATACGCAATTGACATAAATTCTCTGATTTATGTTGATCTATAACCGGTCGAAGATTTACAGAATATCAAAGAGCTTGTGTTATAGGCAAGGCAAGGCAAGTTTATTTGTATAGCACAATTCGTACACAAAGTAATTCAAGGTGCTTCACAAAACAGAAAAATGCATTAAAATCACAATACATCATAGTCATATACACGGCTAAACAGAAATGTTTTAAGTCTAGATTTGAACATGAACACAGAAGAGGCCTGTGTTACGCATTCAGGGAGGCTGTTCCAGATTTTAGCTGCAGAATATTGAAACGCTGATTCCCCTTGTTTAGTTCTGACTCTGGGAATCAACAGGAGGCCGGCCCCTAAGGTCCTCAGAGTACGAGATGGTTCATATGGCACTAACATGTCAGAGATGTACTTTGGTGCTCGGCCATGGAGAGACTTGTACACAAGCAGAGCAGCTTTGAAGTCTATTCTTTGAGATACAGGGAACCAGTGCAGAGACCTGAGCACAGGACTGATGTGATCATACTCCCTGGTTTTGGTCAGGACTGGAGCAGCAGCATTCTGGATGTACTGAAGCTGTTTTACAGCTCGTTTGGAGAGGCCGGTGAGCAGGCCGATACAGTAGTCTAACCTACTGGAGACAAATGCATGAATAAGTATCTCCAGGTCTGGCTGGTATGTTTTTGATTTTGGCAATGTTTTTCAGATGGTAAAATGCTGCTGATGTTACTGACTTGATATGGCTGTTAAAGTTCAGGTCAGAGTCCATGATTACCCCTAGATTTCTGACTTGATTTGAGGGTTTAAGAGACAGAGAATGAAGGTAGCTGCTGACACTTTCTCTTTGTTTCTGTGGGCCAAAAATAATAACTTCGGTCTTGTTTGAGTTTAGCTGGAGAAAGTTGTTCTGCATCCACGCAGTGATCTGTTGGAGGCAGTGGCTGAGTGAATCCACCGGCCCATATTCACCTGTTGTCAGTGACACATAGATCTGAGTATCATCTGCATAGTTGTGATAAGATACGTTATTACTGCGTATTAACTGCCCTAGTGGCAGCATGTAGAGGTTGAACTGAAGAGGTCCCAGGATCGATTATATAGGTGCTGCAGGCAACATCTCTGTTTGACTCACTTTAAGATTACAGGATACTTGTATTCTATTTCTCTTTTATCCAAATGGTTTTATTGCCATCAAAACTGACCTGTTATGCAACGTTCACACTGACCTCGACAACTCGCTTTTAAGCAACAACTTCCAATGAAAAGTCTAGGTAAACGCATGTGAGCGTTTTGGGCATTCAGAACTCTCATGTTTATGCATCACTGTGTGTGTTTTTAGTCAGTTTTTGAATTTTGGGTCAGTTTTTGGGTCGATTTGGGTAGTGAAGTACGGACTACGTCCCCTTTAGTTCATGGAAGTGCCAATCATATTGTTAAGATTTGTTTTATCCTGCCTTATTGTCTATTTTCTTTATTTTGCTCCTGAACACTGATTTGGTGGATTGTTCCAGGTAGGATCAACTCCATAGCTGCAGGGGGCAGTATAAGGAAAACATGAATCCTAATCTACCAGGCAGGTAGATGGGAAGAGGTATTTAACCAGGTGACAGTGTGCAGGTGGCGGTTTTGTCTGGCAGTCATGGTGAGCTGAGCAACAAACATTTCAATGCTTGGATGACTTCGGTGACGCCATTGGTATGTTTATTTCAATTTCATTTATAGTCTGATATTTGTGGGAACATTATTCAACAAGTGAAATAGTTAAATGGCACAATATTTGCAAAAGTTTAAAATAACTACATTTTTGACAAACATTTCTGATATCTGTTCAATTATTTTCTGTTTTATTTCAAGGTTATCAAGCTATCATCCATTCTTTGTTGAACATAAAAAGAAGTTAAAATGAGTGGAGTTGTCCAGCATCCTCTGTTGTCTCTTGAGCCATTCGAGTCGGGCAGCATTGA
This sequence comes from Oryzias sinensis, assembly GCA_037389245.1. Classification (NCBI taxonomy): domain Eukaryota; kingdom Metazoa; phylum Chordata; class Actinopteri; order Beloniformes; family Adrianichthyidae; genus Oryzias; species Oryzias sinensis. The sequence goes on from CM074510.1 coordinate 15,165,151, forward strand.
AAATGAAGAGAAATAACTCGACACGTGAGAAAATTGATCATGAAGGAGTATTAATAATTGTGGTTTGTGCCCAGCTGGAATTCTATGACACCAAGTCTTTTATATATCTGAATAGAGCTGAGAAAGAAAAAGCCTGGATCAAGATTCATGAGATTTCACTGCTTTGACATATTGCACCAAGCCTCTTGGTGACAGACATGTGTTAGTAAGCAGTGGCAGAAGAAAAACCATGACATCCAATGTGAACACCATATGCTGAAAGCGGATTCAAGAATACATGTTTAGTGCATTCTTGAAGGAACGGTACATGTCTGGTGTGAACGTACTATTAGTAAACTGAAGGGGCCACTGGTGACTTTACATACAAAGAGACTTCATGAGCTTTGCCAACTTGAATTAAACCTTCAATTTGTAAAGTCTCAGGACACTTTGGGGTTGAGATACAGGTTCTGTCAGAGTCCAACTGAATTGCTAAGAAAGTAAAAAAAGTAAAACGCTAAAACACCAAATATTAGACTGAATGTGGAGAAAAGCAGTCTGTAGCTGTGTTGGCTTTGTGTCACATGACGAGTGTTTTCTGTGGCTGGAGTCCCAGAAGCAGCAAATCAAAGTGAAAGTCTTGGCTTTGATTGGCCGGTAGCCGGTATCTGAAAAACCATACCAGATATAAGTCTCCAACCTAAACACAGAGACTATCCACTTCATGTTGCCGAGGAAATCAAGTCCAATACTAAAAAAGAGCAACATAATAAACCACAGTGTAACCAAACAGGAAGAGCAGCAAGGAAAGGAAACAAACTTGCCAGGACTGGAGGGATAATGTCCCGTTTGGTTAAATGATCTCGAAGCACTAAAAACACAAAACCTGTGGGGTTGACCCGGCCAACAAGCTACTTAGGACTGGTCTGGCAATCTCCTCTGGATAATGGAACTCATATTCAAACCTTTATTATTCCCTGAAGAGGCATAAATTATTTCCCCTGTAGCTGCTGGTGTGTGAAGCAAAGGATGATGCCCTTAAGAACAGAAATAATTTTCTGCTTGGTACCCTCTTGTAAGACTATGGAAGAGCGAAAAATTCACAAGCAAAAGAATTTTAATAAAATTAAAAGTTTCAAAAAGAAATTTAGAAAAAATGTATGAGATTAGCAAAATAATGACACAAATGACAGAAATTGAAGAAAAAATGATTAAAAATAAATTATTGTGAATTATATAAACAATTTATAATATTTCCAAAGTAAAATTATTTATTTGTAATACTTAAAATAAAAGATGTACAAGTCTTAGCAGCCAAAACTGCCATATTATAAATACAACTATTTTAAGCAGAAACAAAATTGAGTGGTTACGTGCAGTCAGTGTTACTTGACTAAAAATTGGAGGTCAGCATTCTGTGAAATAAAATGTGAAAGCTCTTAAAAATGTATTTTCATATTTGTAGAAACAATCAAACAAGGTCACAGTGAGAAAACTTTGTTGTGTTTATGTGTACCTCCATGGACCGTACCTACCTGTTTGCCTTTCTCCTGCCTCTGATGAACTGGTGACTTACGGGTGAGTGCTGGCTGTCAGCCGTAAAAACAAGAGCGCCCATGTCAGATTTATTACGCCTTCAGCGGCTCTTTCTCCCATGAACCACTGGACTTGCTGTCGCCGTGACTACCCATGCACAGATGTGTTTGAGGTTGGGGTGCTCGGGAGGTGTGTATATTCTTGTCAACCCTCTGGCAGCATGACATGAAAATCTATTTGTTGTTATGCTGTAAGGGGAGGCCATTTATGCTGAGGTGGGGGGGGGGCAAGAGAGTCCATCCAAACCTCATCTTCGGAAGTCCTTCCAACCACAAATTGGAAGTCCCCAACTGCTACTGCTGCCTGTTTTTCTCGACTTGCCCTTGCACCTGGCCCCTCTGTTGGGGCCTGTCATGCATTTTATCCATCTCTTCTCCAGCGGCCCCCTGAGATGAGGTCAAGGGGCTTGGGAGGGGGCAAATAGGAGCCTATTTATTCGTGTTGCTCCCTTCTGTTTGACTAGGAGGCAGGATGACAGCATCTTCTTGAAGATTGGGGGGGTGATGCTGTGGTGATGGAGGGGGGATGAGGAGAAAAGGGGACAGGAGGCACTGCTGATTCAGCACTGCTGTATGGATTTTCATTTCTGCTCCCTTCGATGTTCCTCAACACTTCGTTCCCTGACTCACAGCCGATCCTGCCAAATGAAGTTCCCAGTCGGCAAATCTAATTTCTTCCGCCTTTTCCTAGGGAAAACCTATTGAGGGGGCATTAGATTTTCCCTGCCACATAATATCTGGCAAGCTGTGCCTCTAAAGAAATCACCCTCTTGAAAATAAATGACAAATTGTGTTTGGGTCCCGCATGGAGGCGGAAAACAATTCCCACGCATTTCCTCCCGCAAGGTCCTCATAGAGGAGAACTTTTCATTCTCATTCAAGAGGTTGGGGGTAGGGGGATGAAGGACCAGAGAGACAAGCTTTGTAAAGTAAGATTTGCATTTCCTCGTCTTAGTGAATCCCAGAAATATCCACAGGTCTGTAAACATAACATTAGAGATACCCTCACATGCAGGCTTTTGATGGATAAGGCTTTCTCCCTGATAACCAAGCTTGAGTGCAGACGGAGGATGTGCTGTCTAATTACTCAGAGCAGGAGCTCTGGTTAGGGCTATTCATTTCCACCGCAAAATAGCCCCGATAATGCTGCTTTTTTTGTTGTATCCTATCGCAGGGGCCAGTGATTGAATTACAGAGCATCCCCCAGTGACTAAGAGGCGGTAATTACGACGTAATTTAAGATTACATTATTAACCGTCTGACTTTATTAGAATGTAACTTCACCCCCGCAGTTAGTTACATCCTTATCATAAAAAAGAAGATGATTAAGGGAAAAAGGAAATTGCCACCATTGTCCTTTTTGTTACCGCAACTGTCTGGCTTATTAACAGTGAGGCACAGAAGTCACAGGATTTCACAGCTCTTTTGTGTTGGGGAAGTTTAAGTGCATTAGTGACGTCTCTCTGACCTGAAGCTGAAAACCTGTCCTTTAATTCTGTGGTCACTAACCTTTCTCAGGCCAAGGACCAATTTAATCTCAGATAATATTTTCACTGACCGGTCTGTACAAGACTGAAATGGGTATATGATTATTTTTAGCTCTTTCCCTTAACTTTTGAGGGTGAAGTCTGTCTTCATTCTCTGTCAAATATCCACAGCTGGTTTAAACTTCATTTGTTCACTAGATCTCGTTGCTAGATAACATATTTTTTTAACTGCATTGTCCAACTTTTAAAGAGATGGATAAATATAACAGAAAAAAATATAATAATAAAAATGTTATTTTCTAAATATAATTTCAATGGGGAGAGATATTAATACAAATAAATAAAGATGTATGTGTGATTCAAAAATGAGCATTACGGTAAAAAGTCCATTGTATTCTGGTGATTTGGCTCCAGTCAGCTGACGTCTTTATTCTGGTGGAATAAGCTTGGAACATAGATGGATAAACCCCAGAACCTTGACGCCGATGGTGGTTGAGGGCCAGTCCATGACATAGTATTGGTCCAGGTGGAGAATTGGGTGGAGAGTATGCAGCACCATCTAAAATGTAGAGAGATAAACGTCCATGAATTTGAAAGCAGAAATACAAATAAGATTGGTTATTGATTATTGAAATTGTGCCAAAGCTTAACAATAAACACCAATCCAATCGTTTAAGCAACTTTATTAGCAGCATCCTTGTTACATTAGGCAGTTGATTGCAGATTATGCAGAGCAAGCTTGGTTAGTGGGAACAACTGTAATAAATTCATATTTCGAGTAAAGACTTCTGGTTTTTGCCAGATAAATTTCTCTCTTTCCTCTCTGGCTCTTTTCTCTGAAAATAAACTTTCCAAATGTTTTCGGGGTTTGTTAACTTTAGCTGTTGGTGTAGCCGTTTTAAGAATGTAGCAGATTTATTTTTGACCTGTGATGAGGTACCTTAACAGGATTCAATAAAAGTCAACTATGGCAGGGAGAATCCAGTAATTTTTCAAGCTAAAGCTTTATTCAGAATAAGATCATAAATTAGATGGAGGGAAAAAAAGTAGGTAGCTTTTCCTTTCTCTGTGATCTGGTAACAGCTGTCCCACAGACCGATACTGTCCCGCAGCCCAGGGGTTAGGGACCACTGCTTTAATGGACAAAGACAGCACAATGTTCTTCGTTCTATTTTATCATGAAACTATTCTTAAGTAAATTTTGCAAAGTCTTTCTTTTTTTTCTCACGTGAGCTGATCCATGCTTTTTTTACCTTCATCTTCTAACAATTGAGCCCCCCCCTTTAAATAAAGAAAAAAAAGGGCAACAGGAAGTGCAATTACAGCTGTGCTCACTTTTAGCTTGGATAGTTATGATGACATAGAGATGGCCAACTCCTGTTATCAGTAGGATAATTCCTCCTAAAACCTATCACAATATGTAATTTACTTTTTCCATGTTCACAATGTAGATATGGCTGGCATAATCAGCTGTTCCTAAGGGAAACAATTACTTTGACATGAGAACAATAAAATGACTTCTATTCCACAGCCCCACATTTACAAAAAAGAAATATTCTCTGCCCATTATCACATTTATACAACAACTGCTTTCAATCAATGTGTAAAAGAACAGATGATGGAGTGGAAAATATTGACTACAACAAGTGTACCCACAGCAACCTTTAGGCATAAGGGTGGAAGAGTGATCATTTGAGATTACTTTGCTTCATAATTTCATTTGTTATAGCTTGTAGTTTATAATCACTTTCTAGCTACTTTGATTTTTGTCCAATTCCAAAACCATTTTCATCTGGTTTGTGTTTTTATTTAGAGGATATGTACATCTTGTCAAAGTCTTGTGTTTTCTCCTAATATAAACTGTTTGGGGACATGAGGTGATTTTTGTTTTTAATCTGTAGTTTAGATTTAACCAGAGTGCAGCTGGTTCAGTGCGGGACTGGCACATGGTCATTCAAGATTTGAGTCCCAGGGAGTGCAATGAGCTTCATCCAGTGTGGGTCCTTGTCCAAGCCCTTGGACTACTGCTATGTAGTACAACTGCTATGTAGTCTATGTAACTAAAAGGGGACCCAAGTCTGGGTCTCCCTGTGCTAGTCCCCAGCCCAGGTAAAATACAGGGTTGTGTGAGGAAGGGCGTCAAGTGTAAAAACCACTCCAGATTTTTGCCCCCTCCGGACACTCAGCGACAAAAAATGCTCTGTAAGAAGCATTTCTACCTTTCAAGTTTGAAGTGTATCATGTCTTGCATCATCTTTTTTTCCTTTTGCCCCTCTTGCACCTTCTTTTTCCTTCCTTCTTCACCTCTGTAGTGATTTTTCTAGCTGTCACAAGGTGAAATTGTAATGGATCGATTTACACCAGCTGAACTGCAAGCAGAGTTATTGACAGAGCCTGACCCGGCTGGTCTTCTTCCCTCCTCAGTCAGATCTTTTCATCTCACTCCTCTTCCTCACCGGCTTGAACTCAGAGCAAGAAAAACCCTGTACCATCGTCTTCACGCAGCTTAGTAACTCCTGTCCCACAAATGCAGCTTGTTCTATGCCCTCTCTGAGTAAGATGCCTGATAGCAGTTTCAACAACAGCTGCCATTGTTGAGTCTAATCCATACCACTGATATGATGCTAATGAAGGGATGTGTAATCATTATCCGTGGCCTGACCCATGTTTTTGCACTTTGAGAGGATTTATGTGCGAATCCAGTGATCAGGGTTAATCTTGTTTCCGTTTCAGGTCACCTTTTCGCATAGAGCGGTGCTCTGCAGTGGCCGTTTTAGCATTTAGGTTGTGTTTGAGGGAAACTATAGAAAATGCTGCACTACACTCTGGACTGCTGGTGCATTTTCAGATCACCCCCCTTTCTTTAAAGGCAACATTGGTAACTAATATCAAAGGAGAAATTCTGTAAACTTTATGGAAAAGTAAAAATGTTCATTTTCACTTTCTTTTAAACAAAAACCAAATCAATGCCAAAGGTTTAAGAACAAGATAAAAACTCAACACATGCCAATTTTTTCAAGTTGAGAATTTAGACTGCAAAAGTATTTGTTTCTGTGGTGTTTTGACCGGAAATCCCACAATTTTATCCAAGCGGTTGTTAGTTTTTATTTTTATTTACTACTTTTTTTTAGTTCTGCATGGTTTTAGGGCTTTATTAAAGTACGTACCTTGAATAAAAGCAAAACGTTGCCTAATTAATCATTTGATTTAACATCAAACACAAAATAAATCCTTTTCCATAAAAATTAAAAAACAACCTTTGAGCCTGTTAGAGCACACTGTAAGTTCAAAAAAAGGTTTCAAAATGGCTTTTTTTTTTCAGAAATGTTAAGTGCAAGAGAAGTTATGAGCAGTTGGCTTATCAGAAATCCTGGAAAAAGGAGGAGTTTTGCGAATGTAGTTTAAAGCTTCAAGTTGCATTTCTGGCTGTACAAGCTTCAGAACTTCAAGGTTAAAAAACGGGTTGAAGAAAACACCCTTTGAGTGTCCTGATTTGGAAAGCAAAAAAACTCCTTTGGAAATTTGGAAGCCTAATTTGAACAAAACACACAAATTCTTGGCACTTTTTAGGAGTGATAATAAAGTGGATGTTTTTGGCTACATCAAGTCACTCACCATAACTATTAGGCACAGAGGTAAAAGGGTGATGGTTTGGGATTATTTTCCTTTTTTACGTTTATTGCTTATTATATGTAGTTTATATGAATCTTTTCATGAAAAGCTTTTTCTTCTGTTTTGTGTTTAATTAAAATTCTTCAATGCTTATTGTTTAAGTGAAACAATATTTTCATTGTTGGTTTGGTTTGTACCTGTGTAAAAGGCCATTACTATTGTTTGTTTGACAATTAATAACCTAACACTTTCTTAGAGATAATTAATGCTATGCTGACTGTTACTTCATTTTATGTAAACAGGAAAAAACAAAGCAGAAACTTTTTCCTTACAAGTTCAGAGATTCTTCAAAGCCTGAAAACATTTTTGCGGTTTTACTCAGTTTAACACCTGTGTGTGTCTGTGTTCACTTGTGTGTGGATGCTGGCCTTTCTCATTCATGAGCGCAGCATGTGTGAGGGCCCGCTGCCCTGTAAACATTACCTCATCTCTGTCATGCAACGGGGGCCACGGCCCCCCCGTCGGGTCCCAAGTCTGTGGGAACTGAAATCCACTTGGCTAGCAGGAACAAAGAGCAGACCTCCTCTGCCCCCCGCCCCAGCCCCTGCTGCCCCAGCACACCTCCCAACAAAAGGGGCCACGGGGCCTAAATTCCCAGGCAACGATATAAATGGTGCCCCCCAACTCCTGAGGATGAGGCAGGGGGCTGAAAAACCGTACGGGTTGTGGGAGAAAAATGGCAAAGAAGTCATAAAAGAGATGCCCCTCCACCACCTCCTCCTCTTCCAAGAGGTCCTTTTGTTGGGTTTGGGGGGGCAAGGAGGCATTGAGGTAACGGGGGCAAAAGGATGGGGGTGAGAAGAGACAAAGGACAGGTCGGAGAGAGTTGCAGGGGTCAAAACTCCAAGCCACTCCCTCCATACATCAACTGAAAGTCCCTATCAAATAGATATCCCATTGCACACAAACACACAAAAAATACCCACTGCTGTGTCAACCAGCAACTTGGGAGGGAAACAAATGAAGTTGTGCATCATGAGAACTGAACCTAAAGGGGAAATAATCATCAACATGTAACCAGAACAAGTAGTTTTTACCTTTTAGGGGTTCTAATGTTTTACTATATGTTTCAAGATATAAAAAGATTTCACTTCAGTCTCAAAAGCATTTTTTATGTGCTGATCGAGCAATGCAACACCATTGTGAGGTCCCACACTGATGTTGGTCGAGAAGGCCTGTTGTTGGGAAAGCCCTGGCTCTCAACACTAATTCATCCCAAAGGTGTTCTATTGGGTTTTTGAAAGGGACTCTGTGCAGGCCAGTCAAGTTCATCCACACTAGACTCTGTCATCCATGTCTTTATGGACCTTGCTTTGTGCACTGGTTTATTATTAAGGCATAAAACTGGGATTGTGGTCTTCCAACTGGAAAAATGCGTAAACAATATCAGTTTGACGATGATGTCAGATTTTTTCACAGCATGATAGGGATGAAATCCCAATTTCCAAGCACCATTCCATATGATTGAGGTTTAAGATCAATACGGATTTTTTGTTAAGTAACCAGTGGAATTTAGATGTATTATTTACAAAAAATTTGTTGGTTTACTGTCTTTTATAACAACGTGAATGACATCCTAATCTGATAACACACTTATCACATTACACTCCGCCTCCAATGAAGGGTTAGGTTTTTGACATGTACTGTGTGTGTGTGGCATTTTTCTTATGAAAGTGAACAAATGGAATAAAAAATCATTTCATTTTTGCATTTCTGGGCATTTCTCCTTTTAAATCGCTGTCAACCAAACTGTCGCAAAGATGCTCAGTTTGAATTAATAAGCTGTTATGATGTACCTAATGTGTTCTCTGAAATTGTGCTCTTTCCAAGTTTGAAGGCTTGCTGTCGTGCATTAAACAAAGTGGGGGGAAAAAAAACAAGAATAAAATTAGGGGACCTCAATGAAGATCAGAAAAATATCATAAATTTCAGGAGGCCTGATCAGGCTGGCCCTTCCTCCCGCAGAGGGTCTCTGTCCGGCCTCCGGCTCACCTCCCAGTAGCCGGCATGGTGATCACAATCATTCCTGCTCCATGAACCTTACGACAGACTTTTCAGGGTGTGCCCACCTTTGCCCAACAGTAGCATTGACTTAACAGTGACTGACCGCCTCTGCAGAGCGAATTGCGTTCGGTGTGAACGCCGCTTAACCCTTACTTGTAATCCTAAACTTAACCCTTTCTCTGGATCTGTTCGGCCAAGAGAAAAAATTCAGTGCTGGAAAAATGTGTGAAAAGTTACTTTCTTCGTGGCCTTTGAATTTTTTTTTTTTTGCTGTGCAAGTTAATTCAACAATCTGCATGTGCTAGTATCAAATCACTTATGAACCAACCAGTGCTGCTTGCTGGTGCAATCTAGCCTGAATTATGATTTAATTCAAAACCATTGTTCAAGGGCTTATCAAAGTTCTTTTTCATGTGTAATTTTATTAAACTGGAGGGTCTGGTCTTCACATTTGTTTTGTTTTGTCATATGGAACCCAAAATATGTCATTTTTCACCGTTTCTTTAGAAGATAAACTTTTAAGAATAGAGACTGTCAGTCGGTGTCGTTTGCCCCCCTCCCCCGTCATGCTCTTGCATTCATGCAAGACATAGCCTGCAGAAAGGCGGGATCGAGGGCGGGGCTAATCAGTTCAGCACCAATGTGTGCTAGGGGGGGGCAGCTTTACCCCACACTTGCCCCCCAGGGGTGGAGCTAGAACATTTTGAGTCAGTACGAATACTTACTCAAAATGTTCTAGCTCCGCCCCTGTATGCCAATCACATCCACCTCCACTTGGTGCAGTTTGAACTACAGGCAAGGAGGTACTAAAAATTGAGGATGCAGTGCTACCCGCCACATGGCTAAACAGTCTCAAGCCAGATGCAGAGATATTGTTAATGAAAATGCATCATAACTGTGTTCTAATAATCACAGCTATTAGGCTTTGAAAACCAGCTCTTAGGATATGTAAGAATCAGTTGAGGGAGAATGGAGAAAATATGTCTCACCAGATCTAATACCCAGCATGATTTTCAGCTGTTTACTTGTGATCGCCTGGATTAGGTGTGCTTAATCAAACAAAACCTTGATCCTTGATTCAAGTAATCAGCAGCAAATAGGGTAGAAATGGCGGGAAAAGAAGCAGGGCAGTGGATTGTGATTACCAGGGTTTTACTGTAGAGTTGAGATGCTGATAATGTAGGAGCAAGCAATCAGGTGACACAATAAGATCTATCATTTATTACATTAGAATGACAAAATTAGCTGGAAATAGTGAACGCTAATCAGATATATTTTACAAGGAGTCATGATGACTGAATTCTCACCTTTTAATTTCAAAATGTGCAATTTTTTTTCTAGGCATTTGTGCATTACAGTTCCTGCATTTTTCAAAAGAATGCCATAAACAATCAAGAACATTTTATGCCACTGTGGATGGTGCAGAGAGTTCACGGGCCACTGAAGTGGCTGGTGAGAGTGCCGGATAATTGGGGCTGTGTTGAATCTAGTGTCTGTGGCACTTCAGTGCTGGGGGTCAGGGACCCCAAAACACTGGCTCAACAGTTACTAATCATTTCAAACCCTGTCCAAAGAAAAGCATTGTGGGCCGGCATTCTGTCAGGGCAGCATAGGTTCAAAGGAATGGGAAAGCTCACAAGCTTGCATTTGTGCGAATTTCTTATAAACAAGGGAGAGGTAGGAAAGCTTGAACATTCAAAGTAATTTTGCAGAAGTCTCACTATCTAACTCTCAATATTGTCCTAAAATTAAAGACAATGCACTCCTGGAATCATGCAAAATTGAATTTAATGTTGCGGCTCATCCTTAAACTACACTTTCCATCAACACAAACGGCAATAAAGACAATTTCAGGGCCATTTGCGCTTCATTTGGAGTGAGCGCCCACAAGAAAGACCAAACCCCCACCTCCCCTCAGCCCAGGGTTCTTCCACTTCTTCCTTTGCACAACGCTGTGGTCGCAGATTGTGTGGAATGCAATTAAAGCGGCCAAATTAAGTAGTAATGGAGAACCTGTTCTCCCTGGCAGTGTTGCCCTGGCAACGTGCGCTCAGAACACAGCCTCTAGTAGTTTTGCTACTTTATCTGCAAAATGCACAATTGAGCTTCAAACCAGCCCTCTGTCTGCAGGAGCCAGGCAAGCAGGGCGGAGGGCGGGAAGGAGAAGGGGGGGGGGGATTGAACAGCTGTGTGCATCTTGCTGGCCGTCAAATATTTATCCCACAAACCGTCTAATGCGCCGTGATGCACTCTCATGTGCGGATGAGGACCTGATTTCAAAGACCCCCTGAAAGGTTGACGTGTGTTCGGCAAGCTTTGATTGTGCGGTGCCCCTCTAGTCCCAGCTTTACGTGACAGAGAAAAGAGAGGCTTTGTAAACAGCCTGCAGTCACAGGACCGTGTTGACTAATGTGACCAAAAAAATAAAAAAAGAAGCAAATCCAAGGCGAGTTGACAGGGTTTTTTTTTCCACTAAAAAATGGGATTAAATTTGAAAGAAGCAAAAGGTGCAATCGCACCTGCAGACAAAAAGTTTACCCGGTTGCATTCTTGAACTTGGCTCATGTAGGTTCACACTTCTCAATTTACAAGTGAACCGAGACCTGTTAACAACACATGAAATATTTGACACAGAATTGGAAATTTCCTGCTCAAGGTGACAATCTTTTGGCAGCGGGAAATGTAGAAAACTTACTTTTTTGAATAATTTAACTACCCAATTTAAACTATATTTAAAGTTTTATTTTAGGATTGGTTCCAATATATATATTTTTAAATTTTTCAAATAGTTGTAATTTCTACTGAAAGCAATAACATTTTACTACTTGTTTCTTTGTTCTTTATTAACTAAAGAAGAATAAACGAAAAATGGTAAACGACATATACTTGTATAGTGCTCTCTGCCTTTTTGCCTTTCCCATTCACACACTGGTGGTGGCTCCGCTTCCAAACGCCGGTGTCAGCCTTCCACCAGGAGCAAGGTGGGGATCAGTATCTTGCCCAAGAACACTTTAACACACAGGCAGGCAAGGCAGGAATTGAACATTCCTTGCATTCTTCTTATCAAGGGTTGGTCCACCTAACCGCTGCACCACGGCTGCCCAGAAATTCAGTAGAAGTGGCAGGACTTTCCAGTCATGCAAATTTCAAATTGCAATGTGTCACTTTAGGTCTGCCACAGCAGAAAAAAAAAACATAGAACCTAAACAACCATTATGTTGATATGAGTAAGCTATTACCTTCATATTTAAAATTGGCTGTTAGTTGGAAATTGATAATGTGCCACTGTTGGCTTTTCACTCATAATTTCACCTCCTAAATCATAAAATGTTCAATAAAATACTATCAACTACTTTGGTTTTAATATTTAGCAATATTTCTTGTTTTTTTTTTCTACAAAAATATTTTACTTAGCTTTAGCAAGCAAAAATCATTTAAAAGTCGCTGAGCTTTAAAGATAAGCAGGTGAAGCTATCCTGCTTCTCTCTTTTTTTTTTAAATACCATATTTTTCTCCCTATGAGGTGCACTGTAAAATTCAGGAGCCGTGTGTCAGAGTGTCTTGTCTTCCGATGTGCTTTGTGCATGACTTGTGATTGTTTACAATTGGTAAGTAAGCTGCAAAACCGCAAGGCTTGATGGAAGGCTGTTTAGTGTAACAGTGATTATTGTGCTTCCCAATGACTTTTTTGCACAGAGCAGGACAAGATAGATAAACCCAGGGAAAAAAGGACATTGGAAACATATTAAATCTTGTTTGCTGATCTAAAATATTTTATGTTTGAAACAACCATTGTCCAGCTGTTACAAAGCCCTACCTCAGAAAATGGGGTAAAGCTAAATGGGCTTAAGATGAAGGACACAATTTTGTAAAAAATATAATTATGTTGATACACATTTATCCAAGTATATTTATATACCTATATTTACCAATGTGCTCTATTTAAATCCTTCACAGCTAATTTTTGTGTATAAACTTACTGGGGAGACTGCAAATTATTCCTACAAACAAGTTACAGGTGTTTAGTTGTGCATAATTTGCCAGCAGTCAGTTCCTAGCTGACCATGCGAGTCTGGTTTTAGCTGCAAATCAGAGTTAAGTGAGGAGAACTGGGCCACCTCCCTGCCCTCAAGGTGTCAGCTTTGCAGATGCCAGCGCAAAGCGGTTTGGAACTTTAGAATGGAGACACGTATGTTGTCTTCTGTATTTTCGTACAGCACCTGCGTGGGCTCAAAGATGGCCAGGTGCTGGGGATTTTTCATTTGCACGGACAACAACCACACAGGAGCAGAACGGGCTGGACGCACAGGTGCTGCGGAGAACCCTGACTGCAGTCGTGCCAAGAGAGCTGTCCCGATCGGAAACCCGGCAAGCGTGTGGTCAACACATGTTGAAGACAAAGTACCACTGCATCAACTCCACGTGTTTCCACTCGCCTGGAAACTATTTTTCTTTCCTGCTAATTTGTACCTCGTGCTGAAAATGAATGACTTGAGTAAGTTGAAGCAGACAGGCATGATTTGTTGGGTTTATAGATTCAAGCGTCTGAACTGAACTTTCTGGTTAAGTTTGATCAAAATCACAAATTTTTTTTACTGTCCATCCATTAGTTATGTAACAGAACCCAACATATGGGTACATTTCACTCATCAGTAATCAGGTAAGTTCTGTAAAGCAGAATCACACGTTAAATAAGCCCGCAGAGGTGTGAAGGAACAGGCGGCTGTCCACAGCTTTTAAAGCAACATGTCTTCATTTGTATGACGTTTCCAAAATCCCATTGCTCATCAGGCTTGGTGAGAAGAACACAAAATGATCCAGAAAGGATCAAAAAGCTGCGGCGAATGTGACACTTTGTAGTTGATGCTCATGGCGGCGGCAAACAGCAGCCAAGGTGTGTTACTGAGGTTTCCTGATGCAGAAACCATGGGAGGCCTGCTGGAGCGAACATCACACCGTTTCGTCACTGTGGCAGCAGACAGCCACATGGGCAGCTGCCAAGACAGTTGGCCAGCCATCCCACAATCCTTTGGTGTGTCAGTGATGAAGCGAGAGGCTTCCAGTTCATGGTGAGAGCTTTTGGATCCATGTCAATTAAGGGTGAAGTGTTTCAAACCTCAGTCTTTGGAAGTGCCGTTGGAACATGATTTCGTTTGATAAAAAAAAAACAAAGGAAAAGCATCACACAATCTTCCAGAATTAAGATCAATGATGCATGTTGCCTTGAAAATAGCTGTTGCTCTAATCACCAAAACATACAAAATAACCACAAAAAAAACGCTCTAATATAAAAGCTCTATTCCGATATAAGAAAGACTTGGTATCATATAATTCTAGTCAAGCATAAACCACAATGATTATTTGTCCTCCGTGATAAATTTTTCAATAGTTGGCACTTCTTTGAATTAAAAGGGATGCCCCCCTTAAGTCACTACCAAATTCAAGCACAAACCACATTTATTATTTTTCCTCTATGATAATGTGTACAACAGTTGGCACTACCATGTTTTAAAGAGTCACCACGAAATCAGAGTCACTGATTGTTCAAAGTTCAGTTGTTTGACATTCAAGTAGTCGAACGTTCCGCTGGTTGAACTTTCGTTTTTTAGTGAGCTGTTGCTCCAGGTGTTGACATCCTTTTGATTATTTGAACTCATTCATTCATCTTCTTAGCCCCATGACTTGAACAGGGAGCCTTCTTGCTGTGAGGCAAGAGCGCTCCACCCATGCGTGTGGTCCGCCGGTTGTGGCACCTACGACAGTGCTACAGGCTTTTTCTAACTGCATTTTTTCTCGACTGCTCCTGATTCTCAATCATTTAAGTAAAGAAATACTCAGAAATTCAATTTAAAGCTTACTTTTCTTCATATATGTCCTCCATCATAAAAAAATGTTGGTATTTAATTAAAAAATTATATAGGAATATTTAAATTAGAATTTTAGAAACAAATCAGACCATGGCTAAATGTGGTGTGTCCTCTTTACAAAACACTATAGAAACTACTTTCTTTTGTACTTCTTGCTACAAAATAAATTTTGTGGGGGGGGGGGGGGG